>JAMZAV010009268.1:0-25892 GCA_024449915.1 Sweltsa coloradensis | reverse complement strand
TTTTTCCCCTAGTAGAGAATGAATCTTCGTTTCGCTCGCTCGCTCATCAAATTTAGTATTAGTAGTAGTTCTACTGATTTTTGTTTACATTACTCAATTAAATGCCATCATTATCATCATCAAAAGCATTTGAAAACGTGTTTTTGTTGTGCATCCATTTTTCCTTCCTTTCACTTCTCCTGCCAATAACTAGTCTGCTTTCTAGGAAAAAGGGAGTTACAATCCATAATGCAATATGTTAGTTTAAACAGCCGCCAATTTTCCCCAATTATTCGGCCTATTGGAATCTTCAATCTGCCAATGGCGGCTAAGCTCCCGGTATAGGCGTGCTATCTCTAGCTACCAACAGTATGGTAACTCTAGGTTCATATTTCACCCTTTTATCTATCACCACTCATAGGGTTCGAATTTTCCGGAAAATTGAAATCCCGGAAAAAACCCGGGATATTTTCCCGTTTTTTTCCGGAAAAATTGGAAAAATTAGGAAAAATTGAAATATATTTACTTTCTAAAAAGTTTACCAGTTTGGTTCAGTTTTAGCATTGTAAATTAGATTTGTGACTCGGTCACTAAAAAAAAATTAGTTAAAAATACAGGTCTATTGTTTTTTAATACTTTTTTTTTTTAGTCCTTTTCTAAAACAACAACTCTAGGCGGTAGTATCTTTTTTCCACTAGGCCTATGCCTATGGGCCTACTAAGATTTCTGTTCCTACTTTTTTTTATTTTACATTTCCCATGGGCCCTACTTTGTTGAAATTTTAACGGGGTTTAAATTGTTTTGACTTCAAGCCTACAAAAGTTTATGAAGGTAGGCCTGGGGAAAATAATAGAGGCCTAGTAAAAAATTTTAACTAAAATTGTTATAAATATCTACCATAATCAATGATCATCAAAATTTCCATATGCTGAAGTTTATAAAACTATCAAGAAAATGTAAAAATATTTGAGTTTTTGACTTATGATTTACAGTATGAATATGTATATGATGATACAGTACATTGAGGCCAAATCTAATTGATTAACATTTTCTATATATTTTTTACATAAGTATGTACGAAGTGGTAACAATTCCTCTAAATTACAATTTCAAAAAAAATGTAGTCTCATCTTTTTCTAACTTGAGTACTACACGATGTATGGAAAGGTAAAAATTCCTTTAAAATTAAAATCTTTAAATTTTAAATGTAACCTAAGGTATTTTTTTTTTTATTTTTATTATGGATGTAATACGGAGGTACCCGGGAGTCTGATTGAGCGAGCGAAGCGAGCGTCTTCCACTTGACTTTATGGGTTCGAATGTCTGTTTTTTTTTTTTTTTTTCTGTTTCTGCTTCGATACAGGTGTGCACGTTTCTCTGATCGACCTAAAGTTAATCGAAAGTTTTTTTTTCAAATTAAACGGCGACAAAATCTGAGGTGGCCAAATCATTTAGAATTTTCCGTCCGATCACGAATATGTTATTTTATTTTGATCCGATAAGTAGTGTAGAGGGAAAATTACATTTTAACAAAAGTAACGTTACCATGGCAACGAAAAGTCGCAAAAGAATTCTAGTCACTATGTACTGCCACCTAGAAGTAATGAGAGTTAAAATAGTTTTCCCAAAGAAATAATGCAAGGTCTCTAGATGGGGGTGGATTTATCCATTCTCTCCTATTTTACAAATTTTCAGCTAAATCAGTCAAGACCTAAAGACTTATTGGTATGTAACATTATGGGAATGTCGTTCTTGGGTCGTTTTTTCACGTACCGGTGCTCGCTCAACAACGCGTCCAAACTGAGCGTTTTCCTAGTTAGTAATGAATTAATGATTAACATTTATTTACAAAAATGTTATGTATCTATGTAATTATAGGCTAGGGCCTACCTAAAAACTGATGCAAATAAACATGTCTGTTTATTCCTATAATTTATTTATCAATGTGCATGCAAACCACATTTCCTAATTTTCCAATTTTTCCAACGTGTTAGGAAAAAACCGGAAAAAACACGTTTTTTTTCCAAAATTTCCGGAAAATTGGTACCTTTATATCCCTAACCATCATCGTGTAAATGGAGTATTCCACATCATACACAAAATATGCATTATAACTTCCATTCGTGCCAAAAAGAGATAAACCAACAACTAAACTCCGTCGGGAAAATAAACAGATTACGATTCGTTCATGCGAATCAACGGATCTTAAATAAATATGAACAGGGGTGGTTTTTACTGAAACCAACGTTTTTCATTTAGGGTTTATTTAAGGGTCAGTAAGTTCGTTGATGAAAATGTATTGTGAAGGCAAAACAAATAATGGTAATTGAGAAAGTATACGACATGCGTTTTTAGGCAAATTGCTGTTTGTTTGCTCGGCCGACTGACACCACAGGTGTTTGAAATTTGAAAGTTACGAATATGGAAATAAAGGGCTCTGCAGAACACATTTCTAAGGTTAGTTTTAAAATAATTTATATATAAAAAAAATTTCACGAATTTTGATTTAGTAAAAACTCCAAAATTGGCTATTTTCGTGATTTTTCTGGCTGATTAAGATTTTTTGAAAATCTATTACCGTAGGACTGTCCATGTAAACTTTATTGACAACTTTGAAAAAGTTCATAAAACGCCGGATGCATCTTGGCCGAGCAAATAGCGAGAAAATAGCTATTTGCTAACTGCCAAATGTGTCCCATTCCCTTGCAAGGCGAATATTCATCAATTGAAGGGTGAAGAATGGTTTTCACAGATACTACCTGTATAGATGAGTCTGCAAACCTTACACATTACTCCTGGGGGATCGAACCCATGTCTCTCACCTGATTGGAAGGTTTTTTATAAGCTGATTTGCAAGGGTTTATGAACGTCCCACACCATGGGGTTTGAATGTACTGAGATGATATATGTTTAGTAGGATATTTTTACGTGTATTTCTATATTTGGCCGCGGTTATACCCGAATCCATCGTTCACTTTGTCATCTCGACTGTTGCGGCTTCATATTTTTTTTATAGCCTTCATGCAACAGAGCCTAATAGATTTCGATCATATATCAAAAAACTATTTTAAATTCCCTTTCTGGCTTACAGCTACAGGCAATGTTGGCCCCATGCCTAGACATAGATTCAACTTCGTATTGACACGTAGGCCTGCATTGTGGGCCAACCAATGCTCATAACATCTAAAAAATACGACCTACACCATCCCCCGTCTGGGCCTGGGTAGAATTGGCCCAGACCCCCAGCTCTGCTAATCGTAAAAGGTGATTCAAGAGAAAAAGACCACCTGCAATCATCAGCTTGTAAGAAGAGTATTATTTTACTACCTGAAACTAGAGGGGGCTCGGGCAATCGTCATCGGGGACTTTCCCCCTCTTCCCTTGACGACCCCCGACGACGATGACGACAATGACAACATGAACCGATGACAAAGACAAGGGACGACCGGATCGGGGAGAACCCCCAATCCTCCCCTTACCCGGGGCTGGTTCTGACCAGCATGGCCACCTCTTCTCCCCCCCCCCCCTATAGGTTAGAGCGGTGCATTATGACCTAACGGTTGACGCGTCCTTAAATCCAAAAAAAGAAAAACCTTACACCGTCATCGAGTGCACCCAGCCTGGTTAGGTGTACACGTCTCGAACGGGTACTGGAGAAGGGCAGCTTGTGCAGCAGCGTACGACGTCCCCAAATACATTGAGCTACTTCTCTCGGGAAGGTGCACCTCTATGGTTTACCTCACCGTGCTACGCTATTCTCGGGAGGTCGCCAGCATCAACGATCTAGGCTGATTTAAACATGTTTTCCCATATTAATAAGGAGAAGCGAAGAATTATTATACATAATATCATATCATTTGATTCCAAAACCAAATATCACACATCAGTATAAGTAAAACATAGTTTGTCATCTGAAAACCGTCCGCGGTGGGATGGCTCAATGATAAGGGCTATAGTCTCGCGATGGCACAAAAGGCATGTTATTTTGTAATCGTCCCTTTATCGTCTCGAATAGCCTTAGTGCATTAAATGAGACGTAAAGCAACCATTTACATATCTCTTGTCATCTGAGAAGGATGATGTTACACTATAGCGCGCATCTCTTATAATGGACAACTTACTACAACGATTGTAGATGGTGTCAAGCTATATCTAATTATTGTTTCATAGCTAGTTTTGTGTATTTATGACAATCTACAAAAAATCACTATAATCTATGCGTTTAAAATTTTGGACTCTCATGATTTTTTTTCAGATCTTGCTTTCTTTTTTTAAAAAACGTTTGCAACTTATCCTTGATGTGCCATGATGCTCAGGGCACCATTCTAATTAGAATGGTCAAAGAGTACAGAAGGGGTTTAAAATTTTTGATTTTGTAACGGGATGTCCATAATAAACCCTAATTTGTCAAATTTTATTTTCCAAAATACTCCTACAGCATTTAATTTTTTTTTCTTCGCTATGCTCTATGGCGTAAAGCTTACAGTTATTATCCAGGTAAAATGCATGCCGTAAGCGACTTCGTGCGGGCCGGCCTGGGGGTCACCCTAATAATTGATGCGTGCGTTCCTCGCCGGCCCCCCCTCCCCTTTTTGGGGCTCGCTCGTCGGGCTCGGCGTCGACCGATGCTAGATTCACTCACTCCGCTCCAGTGAGTGTTGTGGCCCGACGGCGAATAACAGTGTGAAGCCGGCATAATACATACACATATTTATAAAAATACATATTCTAACATCAATGTTGAAGAAAAACACTTCCCCTCCATAGGAAACTCCCCCTTTTCGTACTGTTTTTTTGCAAAGACCTGGAATGCGAAGTAAAAAAATTCACTCGAAATTTTTCATGCGTTTCTGTTTTTTATAAATCAAGGTAGGTTGATGTAACTTAACTCTCACAGACTCGCGAGAATATTTTTCTAGTATTTGTGTTATTCAATTAATAATAATATCTGGGTACCCGTTAGGGCACCGCAGCCAAGCCGCGGTGCGCTACACACTCGGACAACTTATACAACAAGCAGAGTTGGGGTGATTTCGAGGTGTCACCCAGCCGTCATGAAACGTGATGTGAACTTAAAAACTATCAAAATCAAGGGGATTTAGGTACCTGACAACACATGCTAATTGGTTGGGGTACGAGCAATCCTTCTGGGGAAAAAAAGGCTTCTGATCAAACGGGTGGGGCTACAACGATCATATTTTTACATGAAATTAAGGTAAAAGTGATATAGGGTCTTTTGAAAGAAAAAGTTGAAAAATTTGCTGGAAGGCTTTCAAATAAAGGTTTAAATTTAAGCCTTATACAGGCATACAATCACAAGTATAACTAGAGTTACTTGACAATGATCGCCTACTTTGTTTAAAAAAAGCCAGTCTTTGGAGCACTAGATTTTACTTCTATTGTTGATTGGTAATACCATAACAATTAAATCTACTTTGCTAAAATTATTATATTTTAACAAATAATTTTGCAATGGAACTTGCAATGCAAAAGTAATGAGATCCCACACAAATCAAAAACTTGTAAAAATACAGCCAAACCTTACACACTCAAAGAAATGAGATCTAACTAGAAAAACGCTAAAGTCCCGCCGCGTTGATGGATGAGCTTTTTAAAGTTTTAGTTTGGTGGGATATCTTTACTTTTGCAAGTGCTTTGTTTTGCTGCCTACGCTTGTAGGTGAATGTTGTCAAGTTTCTTGTTTCTTGTCAATTGGTATATTTACTGTAAAAAACTTATATTAAAAGCTTATTTCTATAGATTCTGGCTAACTTTTTCAACTTTTTCTTTCAAAAGGTACATCACCATAACCTTAATGTCCATTTAAAAGAACGTTGTAGCCCCACCGTTTGGTAAGAATTGGCCAAATGGCACGAAAATATCGTACAAAAACCAAAAATCTTATATTTAAAAGCTTAAATTTTTGTAGATTCTGGCTAACTTTTTCAACTTTTCTTTCAAAAAGTACTAAATCACCATAACCGTAATGTCCATGTTTAATATGAACGTTTTAGCTCCACCCGTTTGGGCAGAATTGGCCCAAATGGCACGAAAATATCGCACAAAAAAAATCGAAAAAAATCGTAAAAGTACGATATTCATGAGAATTTTTCTTCGATTGTACCAAAAACGTGGCAAGTCTAAGTTCAGAGATTTCAAAGGTCCTGTCAAATTTCATCCAGATCGCATATCCGTTTGCCCGGTAGAGAGCGAACAAACAGACAGAAAAAAAACAAAAAACAAACAAACAAAAAAACACCCGAGCTAAATTTTTTGGGGGGGCAGTGAAATTGAAGTCTTCGCTTCGCTCATCCAAAAAGGGCCAAGCTCATCTACCCTTCCACATTTGCGCATTCTTAATTCATAAACATACAGTGCCCCGTAACAGCATCCTTAAAAAGCTTGGCAAAATAAAATTTGCTTGATATTAAGTTTAAATTAATTAGAAAAAGAACTTGGATGAACTATTACGTTTAATTAACTAGGAAAACGCTAAAGTACCGCCGCGTTGATGGATGAGTTTTTTAAAGGTTTAGTTTGCGTGGGTATCTTTACTTTGCAAGTGCTTTGTTTTGCTGCCTACGCATCAAAGGTAATGTTGTAAATTTTCTTTTGTCTTGTCAATTGGTATTATTTACCGTAAAAACTGTATTAAAAGCTTATTTCTATGGATTCTGGCTAAATTTTCCTTTTTTTTTTCAAAAGGTACTACATAACCATAACCTTTATGTCGATTTTATAATATGAACTTTTAGCCCCCCCCGTTTGGTCGCAGAAATTTGGGCCCAAATGGCACGAAAATATCGCACAAAAAGTCCAAAAAACGTATATTAAAAGCTTTATTTTTTCTCGATTCTGGCTAACTTTTTCACTTTTTCTTTTAGAAAGCAATACATCACCCTTACCTTAATGTCCTGTGAAATATGAACGTTGTAGCCCACCCGTTTGGGCAGAATTGGCCCAAATGGCACGAAAATATCGCACTAAAAAACGAAAAAAAATCGTAAAAGTACGATATTCATGAGAAATATTTCTTCGATTGTACCAAAAATTTAGCAAGTCTAAGTTCAGAGAAAACGAAGGTCGTGTCAAATTTTCATCAAGATCGCATATGCCGTTTGCCCGGTAGAGAGCGAACAAACAGACGGAAAAAAAAAAAAACAAAAAAAAAAACAAAAAACAAAAAAAACCCGAGCTAAATTTTTGGGGGGTCGGTGAAATGGGAAATCTTCGCTTCGCTCATCCATTTAATTGTCTGGTGTGTGTGTGTGTAGGATCCAGGGTAGTGTTTCCCCAGAATCAGAAGTACAGGTTTTATGGTCCGACGTCAACGCCTGGAACGATTGGAGGTTGTATGATACTCTGACTTTCCTTAGTATGACAATGTCCAGAACGTCCGCGGTCGTCCTATTTCTAAGGTGGAAATATGTTGGATCGACAGGGCCAACAACGTGTAGCCAAAGTCCTCGGAGTGTGCCAGTAGTTGGGCACCCCTAGGCTTTTCTACAACCGAGTTCCAGTGCTTATTTTTTGAATTTGGGCGCCTGCCAAACATGGTGTGGTTCCCTGGAAAGAGTCCCTCATACCCCGGGGGGTTAATGCTTCTCGAGGTGGTGAGACGGATCCCATCGGAGAGGCCCTCCCAGCGAGAAATTTCGATACTTAAAGAGTTTGGCTGGTTTTGGGGAAGGGCCAGCTGTGATGGTTGTTTTCGTTTGCTACTAGATGGCTGTTCCCCCACCTCGACGTGTTTTTTGTACGTTGGGCGGTCATTTCTAATGAAAGACCGGAACTGTCCACTTCTGGTAGGGTAGAAGGTGAGTCATTTTCAGTTTCAATTCATCGATTTATTTTTTTAAAAGGTTATGAGTTCTGGAGTTTCTGCAAAATCAATTGGGGTTCCAAAACAAAATAAAGTTTACGGGGTTTAGGGCGATTTGGGAAAATTTACTAATTCGCTGATGTCAGCCATGTATTTTGGAAAAGGGGGGGGATTTTGTTCCTTGACTGTTTTAAAGATGCCCATTATAAGTTCCCAAATTTTTTGGGCTAGGGGGGGTTTTGGAACGAGCTTTGGTTTTAAATTTGTGGGTGGAGGGGTGGGGTGGGGTTTAAGAGGTACTCGCTGGTGAGAGAGGAGTTTTGGGGCTGTAGTTGCTGTTGTTGTAGAGGAAAATGTGAGTATTAACTCCATGATGTGGTATCCCGGGATTTTTATTGCTGGGCTTGGGGGGTCAGGTACACAGAGGGTTGTTCGGCGGGAAAAACGAGGGTTGATTGCCTTCTTGACAGGCGAAGTCCTTGGGGTTTTGGGGAGGGGGAGCCTGCTGGGCACAGGACTTTTTGGTAAGCCGATGGTCCCTCCCTTTCCGGTTGCGGCTCGTTGGTGGTTTATTACGGGAAATGAATGTATTTTGTGGCCTTTAAAAATGTTTTGGGGGTGATGGCAAGGCTGAGTGTGCCATACATTTGCAGTTATAGGCATTTCCTGGGCCCTGCGGGCCTCTGTACTTTCGCAGTTGCATGGTGGCATACGCGTTCAATGAATGGATTTTTCCATTTTCGGGGGCCCAAGAAGCGGCGACACACAAAGAGGGAACCCGGGCTACGCACCCTTCCACGGGGGGGGTTTTAAAAGTTTGTTTGTTTGTTTGTTTGTTTGTTTGTTCGTTTGTTTGTTTTTTTTTTATTATTTTCCCTAACAGAACAAAATTCCAGAGATACATGGATTTGATAATGAGTAATATACACTGGGGATTAACAAAGGAGATATTTTTAAATGTAATACAGGACCCTTATCAAAGAATTTGTAAAATAAAATGTTAAAATTTTTAACATTCAAATAATTTAAAATCAAAATAATTTATCAAAAAAAATTTACATAATACCGTGATGACTCTTTCTTATTCGGTACGAAAGTAAAAAACTTTAAATTTTAGCGGGGGGATTTCGTGCATTATATTTTATCAGTAAAGTTTTTTGTTATGTTTTTTGGGTGACGGTTTTTAATTTTTGGTTTGCAATTTGTTTACGTGTTTTAGATGAACGTTTCATTGAGATTGCATGCAGAAAAACAATTTTTTACAAATTTTTGAAAGCATTTTTTTTGGTTTGTGAAGGGTGTCAGAAAATAATCCAGGTTAATTCCTATGAGTTTTGGTCCCTTTTTAACTTTTTGGAACAGGATAACCCAGAGTTTTTGTGTAGATTATTTGTTTTTGATGTGTGAAGAGGAATGGTGGCGTGAACCCCTACTGGGGGTTTTGAAAGAAATAAAACTCTAAAAACCGGGGCGTTGTTAAACATCTGCAAATAAAAAGCCCTGGTTTTTCAAATCTTTTTTATGTGGGTTTGTGACGTCGACAGTTGCTGATAGCCCCGCATTACAGATTTTCGGCTTTTTCGCAGTGGGGAAAGTGTAAATTGAATATTTGTTTGTTCTCGGAATTTGCTTACTCTTTTTCATTATTTTTTTTATTTTTATTTTTTGGTTCGAAAAATTTTTTTGACATAAATCATATTTATTTACGAATGTTTTTCTTTAAGTCCTGCCCGCCTTCTATGAGAGACACCGCGGGTGCGTATAGTTAAAATTAAAAACCCGGGGGGAGGGGGGATATGTTTGCAAAAAAAAGCGGTCGTCCCAAAAAAAGATAAAAACTTCAATATTTGATTATAATAATAATAAAATAATAAAAAAATAATAAAATAAAATAATAATATAAAAAATAATAATAAAAAAAATAAAAATAAAAAAAATAAAAATAAAAATAACAAAAATAAAATAAAAATAAAAAAATAAAATAATAAAATTTTAATAATAAAATAATTAAATAATAATAAAAATAATAATATAAAAATAAAAATAAAATCGGGCAAACTTTCGACAACTGCTATGAAACAAAAAAAACATTGTCCTAAAGCGGGCTTTTGCTTTAAAAAAACTTAATATAATAAAAATAATAATAAAAAATTTAACCCCAACATGTTGGGGGACAAGCTAGTCAAGTTTGGTAAGTTCTGGTTAAAATTTTTATTGCCGCTAAATACAAACATTCCCCTCAAATTTTTTACTGCATCTTAAACTACTAGGACGTACCACAATGACATTGAAAGGGAGTATTAGTTTTTATTTTTACCCCTTTTTTTTGTTATATATGATGAATAACCTGGGGCTATAAATTGCATTGAAACAGTTGAATTTTTTTAAATTTTTAAAATTTAAATGGTAGACACTTTTTCTTTAGGGGCATTTTTTGAAACTCAGAAAGGTAATAATCTAAAATATTAAAATATTTTGCATTTTGAAAGCCCCGTTTATTATTTTGAGAACGGAAGTTTGGGTCTTTAAAATTCGTAAAATAAAAAAAATTTATAAAAACAAAAAGGCAAGGAGGTTGAGGCAAAGACCTCATCACCCCCCTGAAATTGATAAATCATGACAAAGTTTTTTTAAATTTTTTTTAAAAAATTGATTTATAAACAAAACAAATAATAGGGATTTTGAAAATATAAAAAATTTATCTAAAAAAAGGGAAATGGGATAAAACGAGGATTTTTCTGTATAAAATCCTACGACCCCCAAAGCTGAAAAAGAGACAGCCATAAAAGGACAGAAGTAAAAACTTTGTGTGATGCGACTTTTGGGGGAACTTATTGGAACTTTTTTAAAATAGGTTTATCGACAAGAGCTCCATAAGATTTTGTTCGTGAATATCCTTTTTTTAAATTGGGAAACAGAAAAAACGGGCCAAAAGAAAAATTTAAAAGTTAAAAATAAATGTTACCAGAAACATATAAAAGAAAAAAACGCGAAAAGAAGGAAAAACTTCAGGCCATCAAGATATAAGGAAATACTCAGCAAGACACGAAGAAAAGCCCATTCATACCAAGCTACTAAATCCAAAAAAATACCGGTTTGCCATACCTGCAAAAAACTTTCAAATCTCCCAGCCAAACCAGAATTCCCGCCCCAACCCAGAACGTCAGACCTATCAGAAGCCAGACGCAGAAATCCGATCTCCCAGAACGTCCACCCTACCAAAACTCCGACCTCCCGAACGTCCAGCCCTACAAACTCCAGACCGCCAGAACATCCAGATCTACCAGAACATCCGGGCCCTACCAAACATCCCCTCCCCAGAACCCCAGACCCCAAACTCCAGACTCCCAGAACGCCAGGCCTACCAGAACACCCAGACCTACCGAAGTCCACCTACAAACGTCCAGAACCAAAAAAATACCAAAAACCAAAATCAAGATCCCCCGAAAAATAGCGATCAAAACAAAGGGTAGATATCAAAACGAAATAGAAATACACCTGACATGATCAATCTAAAGAACATCCTAGCTCTAGCATTTAAACAGCCATGTCAGATTTTGCGCACATACAACCCCAACAGAAGCCCATACATCCCTTAACCCAAGCATTCAAAGGGAATGAAGACAGCGGTACACATAAAAAACCCACAATTTTACGATAAAACCAAGACAACTATCTTTTGCGACTTCTGCGGCAATTTTTTGTCCCGCTGTAGAAAAGTTGATATTTGGGTTTAAAGGAAAAATCTCAACATTTTCAAAGACAAAACAGGAGAAGAAAGTACAAATGGGAAAAAAGCGCTATTTGGGGAGAATCGTTGATTTTAGGAGGATATGGTCGACTGGAACAATACCAAAGGGGTAATCTTTAAAAAATGTATAAGATTCCCAAAATATATTTGAAAGATTAAAGGGTTACAAAAAGCATAAAACACTAACAAATTTCATTCATAAATTTTTGGGATCATTTTAAAAAAAGTAAGTGCTCTACAAAGAGATTAAAAAGATATAAGAAATGTGGTTTAAAAGAAAAAAACAAATTTTTTAAAAAAAAGGAAAACTTTATAAAAACAACTTCTATACCGAAGAATAATGGAAATGAACCCCAAACAAAACAAGATAGAAGGTTTGGACAGGAATATGGGGAAACCCCGTAGCACAAAACCCGGAGCCAATGGATTAAAGACGAAAAGTAGATAGAGAGTTTCCCGGGGGTAAACTTTTGATGTTAAAGTCGAAAACGTGCTACAATAGCGGGAAAGCACCGGGTTGTAAAATTAAAATTTTTGGTATAAAAAATTTTCATACTCTCACAGTCAAATTAGAAAAGCTAAACGATTTTTAAAAAAGGGATTTTAAAAAAATACCCAATTTTTTACAAAGGGAGTAACCTTTTCCCAAACCGAATAATGAACAAAAAACCCAAGTAGATAGGCAAAATTAATGCTACCCCTATATAAAAAAATTTGACTTATGCAAAACAAAAAAAGTATAAGCTTGGGCAAAATACAATTTGGCCGGGAAAAAAAAAGGATGCTGTAAAGATTCCGGGTGTAAAAAAATTTTTTGTTTAGTAATGACCGGGCCCAATAAGAAAGGATATCACGTAAACTACATTGACTAAAAGCTTAGACTCAACACCACACAGGGCTATTCAGATTTTACAAATAATAAAATAAACCTAATGAAAAACGTTTTAAAGACAGAATGGAGACGGAGAACAACACAAAAACTAAATAAAAAAACCAGCAATCTACGATCCAATACAAAATTAAAAGGGGCATTTTCCAAGGTGCTCTTAAATGCATTATGGTTTTGTCTGTCATCAACCCCGTCGCATATGCTTAAAGAATCAAAAAACGGGTTTAAAAAAAAGGGGCAAAAATATGGTATTCCACAATTTCTCACCCATTCTACATGGGTGCCTAAAATTTTTGCTCAAAAATTTTTTCCCCCTAAAAATTTATCAATACAAAATTGAATTATCAAAAATCTCGGGGGTTTGGAGTTGACAAATGCAAGACCTAATTCGAAAAGGGGAAGGTTCACAAACAGAAAGTTTCCCGCTAGTGATGAAATAGGTTTGGGAAAAATGGACAATAAGATGTAACAATATTTAGGGTTTTCACGCGCCAGAATTGACAAAAGTATGAAAGCAAAAATTTATAGATCATACAAGAACGACTAAAGTCTATCCTCAAACCAACGAAAGGTAAAAAAAAGATCCGCAATACATACATTCGTACCAGTACTGACTATTCTTCGAATCATTAAAAGGCGCAGACGGCATCCACCGTTGGAAATATTAGTGTATACATTTCCAAACAGAAACCAACCTAAATCAGCAATAGAGAGGGTTGAACTTCCAAAAGAAAAGGGGGACGGGCCTAAATTTATCTGAACAAATTATATAATAAAAAATAGACTTTTTAGAAAAAATTTTTTTTTCAAAGAGCAACCCAAAACCACACTAAAGGGCTGTGGTGCAGTACAACATTTACTCCACTCTATAAGCAAAAAAAAATGTTTTAATCTAAAGGGGGCCTCATAAATGAGGCTGGGAAAAAAGTAAAGTCCCTCAGAAAAAACCCCACACAAAAACATTATATGAACTACACAAAAATCACGTAGATTTTTTTAAACTCAATAGGGGTTAAACAAAGGGGACTATTTGGAGAAAAAGAAGGTTTTATGATGGCTTCAAACAGGTATTGGACGAACATTATAAAAAAAACATAATACAAGTGGGGAGTAAACGCAATTAGAAAAAGTGTGCAAGGGGGAAAAATCGAACACTCAATCCGGGTGCCAGTCCCTATTTCACACGGTAACCTCTCAGACAAAACCAAGTCTAACATTATTCCCAAAACTACAATCAAGTACAAAATCATTGACACACACACACCTTACTACAATCAAAACCAAAAAAGTATAGTGTAAAGATTACAAATTATATTACGACCGCACAGTTTAACAGACCAACGATACATCACAACAGACCCGATTTAATAATAATGACAAGGAAAAAAAAAACTACCCCTTTTCGACTTGCTATCCAATGTGCCATAACGTCAAAAACCCCGGGGGAAAAAAATTGACCAAATATGTGAACTTGCAATTAGTCAAAAGATGGGAAAAAGAAAAAGTAAATACAAACCCATCATTATATCACCAACGGATCATACCGAAGAAGCTACATGAAAACATTTAAAAACTAGATCTTCAACCAATGTTACTCGAGACTCAAAAAGGGAGTAATATCAAAAGGTAGAAAAAGTTCGTAAAATTTTAAAATAAGAGATACTTGAGTTCCGAACGCTTTCATCCTGACTGGGGTTTTGGTTTAATTTCCCAAGTCCCAAAGAAAAAGCTAGGATGGCGACGAAAATCGGGCCCCGACCGTACACGCAAAAGAAAAAAATCATCTAAAACAAAATTACAATTTTTAAAGATTATTTTGTTAGAGTTTGCAAAAATATAAAAAATAAGTATGTAAAAGGTACCATGGAATACTTTTTTCCACAACAGTTACTCCGGTTTTAACCGAGTTTGTAGAAATCACCAAAAAAATAAAATAAAATAAATAAAAATAAAAATAAAAATAAAATAAATAAAATAATAATAATAATAATAATAATAATATATAATAATAAATAAAAATTAATAAATAAAACTTTTCCCTCACTTTCCAATAAAAAGTGGTTGATGGGGTTTTTTCACCCGATATCTAGGGCAAAATGTTTTGCGTGGGGGTTCCCGGCTCAGCGTTTTTTCCTCTTCCTCTTCCTCCTACATCTGTTCCCCAAAAAAACTTAACCAAACTCTTTCCGTTCCCAAAAACTGTCTAAATTCAAACCATCCCACTTCTTCTTGTATTCCCACTTTATTTATTCATTATTATGTTGGGGGTAAAGTTTTTATTTTCGCTCCAGCGATTAATTAAACAAAAATTTTTCATTTACACAATGCACTTTTTATTAAGGATATATTACAATAAACCATTTAACAAGAACTGAAAAAAAAAGCTGGAGAAGCTTTGAAATTTTTCAAATAAAAAAAAAATTAACCAGTGTCAAGTTTTAAAATGGTTTATTGTAAAAAATTTAATATTAAATTTTTTGTAAAATTCTAAATGCTTTTGAAAATTTTTTTTTTAATGATCTTATTTTTATTCGTCTTTTGGTTATCTAAAAAATGTAAAAACTACAGAAACTTATAAATGTTTTTTGAATCAACAAAAATTGGAAATTTCCTCCTGTATAAAATTTTTAATACCCGGTGTAATTTTTTTTTTGTTGGGTACCTAAAAAAGTAAAGCTAAAAATTAACTTTAATGTTTTTTGATATCAACGGGAAGGGGACGAGGAAGTTCTACATCCGGTAGGGAGGTTTTAATATTTTAAAAAAAATTTTATTAGAAATTTCTTCCCGTCGAAATTTCGTCCTACTCCCCATGTTATCTGTCTAAAAACATATTCCCGTCAAAACGATCTGACGGACGCACGATTAAGAAAACTCGTTATACTTTACACTTGTTGATTACGGGGCCACTTAGCAAACCCTTTTTCTAGTCGCGTTGATGGTGAGCTTTTTGTAAATTTTGAGTATGCGTGGGTCTTTTTATTTTTCATGTCCATGGATCGTACGACAATTAACATCCAAAAGTAAAGGTCGTTCAGGGTATAATTTTTGGGGGTATAAACCTTTTAGTACATAGCATGGTTAAATTTTTTAAACAATAAATTAATCAGGTTTTTGTCCCGACTCCTGGCCCGGGATAGCAATTATAAACATCTCTTCTTTGTAGAATAAACAAAAAAAAAAAAAATTTACCCCGGAAACCCCGGGAAAGGAATTTTTTTTTTTGCTTTAAGTTAAAGAAAAATTTTTCCGGCAAACCCCGTCCGGGGGTTAAAGGGGGAATTTAAAGGGGGAAAAAAAAAAAAAAAAAATTGTTTTGCTTTTACAAAAAACTAAAAAAAAAAAAGGTCTTTAAAAATTTTATAATTTTTTAAAGGAATATTGTTTTTTTTTCGTAATGAAATGAATATGTATTTGATATTTAGGGTTTAACATGTTTTTGTTTGTTTTTTTATTGTTTTTTTTTTTTATATATTTAATCATAATTTTTTTTTTAAATATTGTTTAATTTTTTGATAAATTTAATAAAAATTTACTTATAATGTGTTTTTGATTTTTCGTTCTTTGAATTTTGTTCCCTTTTAAGGGTTATTTTTTTCTACATTTTTTGGACTGGGAAACTCTAGTTTCTTAAAAATTTTTGAGCTACAGAAATGAAATTTTTTGTGAAGTTACTTCATTAAAAAAAAAAGGTCTCTCCTATGTAGAGACGCATACCTTTTAAATAAAAATTAGAAAATTTAAATCCTAAATTAATGATAAAAGTAAATATAAAAATTTCAAATAATTTTCAAACTTGAAATTCGTATCTTTTTAAAATTAAAATGATGAATTAAAAAAAAATATGGGGTACCCTTGGGTTTTATGCCCTTTTTTTAAAAAATTTTTTTTTAATTTATGTTGTTTGGGTTCTCTTCAAAACTTCCCCGGAAATCATTGTTAATCAACAATGAAAAGTATTAAAAAATCCCGTTAAAAAAATAAAAAAAAAATAAAATTTTTTTTTTACTAGGTTAATTTTTAAAACAAAAAAAAACAGTTATTTTAATGAAAATTAAAAGTTTTGATTTACAGAGTTCCCCTCCTTTAAGGGGATTTTTAAATTTTGGGTGTTTTTCCATATTTTTCCTAAAATCAAAAAATTTGGAAAAAAATTACTTGTACACCACTGTTTCAATATAACTGACACCATTTAAAAAGCATTAAAAATTTTGGAAGACTCCCGCCAATTTTAAAAACCGCCAAAATAACCTTTTTTAATTAAAACTCCATACGCAAAAAAAACAAAAAAGTGGGTACAAAGTCCCATGTGGTTAATTTTGGAACTATACTGGTAAAAAACCTTTTACAAATTTTAAAACCAGAAATGATTTAAATCAATATTTAAAATTTAAAAATGTGTACCGTAATTAAAAAAGCTCTGATTTCAAAATTTAAAAAATTTTTTCAGGGATTCACGAAACTACTGAGACCCTTTTCCCCTTTTTTGTTTACGTTGCGGTTTGAGGAATTTCGAAAATAAGTTTTTTTTACGTGGTTTTAATTTTGGGGATGATCCTTGCCCCAAGTTAAAAAATTAAAAAAGGTAGGGGGAAAAATTTTAAAAATTTTAAGGACCATTAAAAAAAACAATTTTATCATATATTTTTAACTTCGGTTTTCTTTTAATATGAGACTGGTGCCTACATAGAAAAACCCCCTTAGGGGTACTTAAAAGACCATTGTACCCAAAAAGCTATGTGTAATAGCCCAAATGCTTTTCAACATGTATTCATGCATTGGCCTCTTGGACGCAGTGTTGGCTCGATTTGGAGGCCTGGGGTTTAAAATTGTCGAGACCGGGATCCTGACTGAAGGTTTTTTCCAGGTTTTTTGCCGTCGTTTAAAGCGAGGAAAAGGTTGAGCCTCTTAAAAAACCCCCGGGCATCCCCTTTCCAATATCCTTCCGCAAAATCTATTAGACACCCGAAAGGGGCATGAATTTCCCCTTACAGGGTTCCCCCAAAAAATTTTTTAACGTGATTGGGTATAATATTTTTCTGTTGGGGCCAGCTGGTCGAAACGATACGTTTTTCCAAACAAAAGGGGTTTCTACCGGTGGGGAAAAGCAAAGTCCCATCATGAAGTCAGGAGCGGCTATGTGCCCCTAAAAACACATTCATCCATTTTTGTCATTTATAAATATGTAATTCACAGGAACTTGTCGGGGTTTTCCAAAATGTTGTTAATTGATGAAAATAAAAAGCTGGGGGTGCACCAAATGAAAAAACCTCCCAATATGGGGGTTTTCGAGCCCATGTCTCCGAAAAATTCTATTTTTCAGCCGCGCCTATGCCCCATGACACAGAGAGGGGCATTTGTACCATTTTCCCTTCTCAATTGGAATTCATAATAAATCTTGGGTATTTAAAGCCTATATACAAAATATAGGCCAAGGTAGTTTAAATACTTAAAATTAAAACCGTCAAGAATTTTCACAACTCATAGTAAAAAACCACACATACAGTTCGCTTGCTCTTATGTATTTTTAATTGATATACTTTTTATTTGATTGGGAAAATTTGATATAAAAAAGTCATAATAATAATAATAATAACAAAACAATAAAAAATAATAATAATTGTATTAGGGTATTTTAAAAGTCCAAACTCCTTTTCTACCTTTATCATTAATGTGGCCTACATTTTATAGGTTTACCGTCTTTGTTCATTTATTACAAAATATTATCAAATTGAAAAAATACGATTTTATTATTAAAAAGAATAATATAATATATCCCTAAAGATTTTAAAACTGTCTGCAAAAGCGCGTCATGCCATTATTTTACTTCAAAACAAAAATAAAATAGCCATCAGCTATTAATGGCCTAAATTTAAAAAAATGTATATTTAAAAAAAACAGTAGTCCTAATGTTAGTAGTAAATATATTAAAGGGCCCCTCCCAAATTTCGTTTACATTTTAAAACATGTAAAAATGTCAAAATAAAAGTAGGGGTATAAATTTTCTAGAAGCCTTTTTTTTTTAGATTCAATAAATTTTGAAATTTTATTTGGGGGGGACTTTTCTTGGCAAAAAATTTACGTCTTTATCATTTAACTTATTCGATACACTTTTATGTATTTAATTTTAAAAAGTGTGGTTTTTTCTTTGCGAGCTAATTCTCAAATAATCCAATTTTTGTTTTTAATTTAAAAGCCATTAAATTCCCGTTTTTAAAAAAAGCCGGGTCCCAAAATTTGAAATTTTTCTAACAAATACGCGACGATATGACATAATCAAAAATGTTTTTGAAAATGATCAAAATAAAAAAAATCAAGTTGACCTAATGAAATACGCGCCCGCCGTCGTCGCCTCTATCCCCGATCGGTCCGACTTTTTGCGTTTAGTGCTCCCATTACTTTGTTTGGAAACGCGATAAGGGAAAAAAGGGATGTGCTCGGCCCAAAAATTAAAATCCTGATGGGTCATCATTGTAAGTATGGAACCGCAAAATCCCGTCGGTTTTTTGGCGAGCCCCCGGTACGTGAAACACGCCCCGATACGACTTCCATAGTTACTACCAAAAATTTTTTAAAGGGTCTTGACCGTTTAGCTGAAAATTTAAAATAGAGAGAAGGATAAAACCCACTCCATTTAAAAACCCTTTGCATCATTTTTTTGGGGGAAAACTATTTAAATTTTTGATAACAAAAAATACACTGTTTCCCTCGTAGATTTTGATTTTTCTAGGTGGCAGTGCAAGTGAGACTCTTTGTTGCCAGGGAAACGTTATTTTTGAAAATGTTTTTCTACTACCTATTTAAATCTTACAGTTTACTAAAAAATTTTTTAAAAATAGGAAGAATATTAACTTATGATCTGCAAAATTTTATAACGATCCCCAACATTTTATTTTTTATTTTTTTTTTTTTATTTTTTTAAAAACCAACGATCGGATTTGTTCAAAAACTATCCCGCAACCCCCCTAGGGGGATGTCATGTGGCAAAAATTTTAGGTCGATCAGAGAAAAGGTCGACCCGTACGAAGCGTAACAAAAGAAAAAAAAAAGACATTCGGCCATAAGATCAGTGAGACGCTCGCTAGCTCGCTCAACAAAACCCTACAAAAAATTTTTTTTGGATGAAAGATCAACAAAAAATTATTCCCCGTAGGCTTATTTTTAGTAAATGTTAAAAATCCCCACATGTATTTTATTTGTTATAAATTATGATACAATTTAAACTACGCCCCCAACATATTGAATTTTTTGGGTTTACCAAATGTGCGCGGGTGTGTTTTGGTATTTAATTCTTCTCTTGAGCACCTTCTAATGGGACCTTTCCCCCGTTAAAAGTACAAAGACCTAAAAACAATGGCAAATAGGCTCTTTAACATTACGCCCCCATTTCCCTCCGTTATTTTCTCTTCTTTTACAAAGTATGTCAAAAAGGGATTTTTAAATTGGGGGAAAAGTTTTTGGGGGTGTAAAATTGTTCCCTAATTAATTTATTTATTCGTTTAACGTCCACATTATTAAGCGGCTTTTCCCCATTTGACTCTCCCGAAAAAAATAGAAGGGTTTTTATTTTTTTTTGTTTGTATGTTCCCCAAAACGTTCAAACGGAGGCTCGGATCGAGTTGAATTTTGACCTCCCCAAGCTTCGTTCCTGATTTATGCCATTAGTTTTTTTGTCAAAATCGTTCAAAAGTTAAAAAAATTTCATTAAAGTTTTCGAAGTTTTTTTTCAAAAATTAACGGCGACAAAAACTGAGGGCCAAAAAATTTTTTTAAACTCCGGACACGATATGTTTAATTTTTTTTTGATCTGAAAGTTGTAATGGAAATAAAATTTAAAAAGTAACTAAAATGGGGAACGAAAACGCACGAGAAATTTGGGACTAAGCACTGCCCCTAGAAGTAACAAAATACTATCGAGGAACGTGTTTATTTTTATTAAGAGTTAAATGTTTTTTTCCCCAAGGAAATGAGCAAGGTCCTTAGTGGCGGGGTTTTATCCACAAAGAAATAATATTGGAACATGGCGCCGTGGACAGCGAACGTCGCAAATTTTAAAATTTACAAAATGTGCAATGTGGGTCTAGCTATAGCACGTGCTCGCTTATCAACGCGTCCAACTGGCGTTTCCTAGTATTATTATATAATAAAACTGGTTTACTATAAAAGGATAAAGGTGCGTTTACTGTCGGTTACTGGCGAGGCGAAGGGAAAAGTTGGCCTGTGTGTTTACCACTACCGCGAGCCTGCAACAACAAAAAACAAAAAAGTATTTCAAGTACGATCCAACTGGCCGTAATGGGAGTTTTCCCTTGTCGCGAAGGCAAAAAGATGAACTTTTTTTATGTTTCTTGTGAGGCCTCGCGCCATCGCGCCTTCGCTTGAAAATCGAACGCTGATTGGTCAACCGCGCCTTTCGCTTCGCGAGCAACGCCGAACAGTAAACGCCACCTATACAAAAAAACTAGGAAACGCTCAGTTGGACGCGTTGAAAAGCGAGCACGTGCTATAGTTTAGACCCACATTGCACAAAAAATTTATGGCGTTTGCGTTTCCAATATTATTTATTATTCCCAAGGTATTTGGGTAAACCCGTGTGTGAAAATCTTTACTTTGTGGATAAAATCCACCGCCATCTAGAGGACCTTGACTCCTTGGGAAACTATTTAAACTCTTGGTGACAAATAATAGACTGCTTTCTCGATATTATTTTGATTACTTCTAGGTGGCAGTGTATTAGATAGAAACTTCGCGCGTCTTTTTGTTGCCATGGCAACGTTATTTTGTTATAATGTAATTTCCATCTACACTTTCTTATCGGATCAAATTAAATTTACATATTCTTGACCGGGCGACATTCTAAATGATTTGGCTATCTCAGATTTTGTCGCCGGTTAGTTGAAAAAAAACTTTTCGATTAACTTTAATGTAACTTTTTAACTTTTTGAACGATTTTTCCACAAAACTAATGGCATTCAATCGAGAACAAAGCTTGCGGATGGTCAAAATTTCAACTCGATCCGAGCCTCCGTTCGAACGTTATCGCGAGACATACAAAAAAAAAGAAACAAAAAACAAACAAACAAACAAAAAAAAAAAAAAAAAAAAAAAAACAGTGACTAATTTTTCCGGCAGAGTCAAATGGAAACGCTCGCTTAATAAAATTACGTACATAAATGCAAACAAAATAATATGTTTGGCTTTTATGTATACTATGAATAAAATAAATTCGTATTTGGAGCCAACCCTCTCGGTCGCATCCCTGATTTGTTGGGACTTGAATTAAAACCGAGCTATGCAACCATGCCACTATTTTTTAAAATAAGTTTAAAACCTTGAACAATATTTTATTTTTAACTTGTGTATAAATTCATTTTTGTTTTCACACAATAAATGTGATTAAATAATCTATTTTCTATACGATGTTGGATGTGGTTTCTATTACGTTATTTTCAACTTTCAAAAATGTTCTCTTCATTTTAAAAAATGTTTTTTTGTGTGTGTTGAGTTCATTTTGATCCATTGGTGCCATGGATCACAATTTTCATTAGCAAATATGCATGACTAATAAAGTGTGTCTCGTTGGTCTTATTGTTTAGCCTACCTGCTTCCAATGTGAAGGTCCAGGTTCGATTCCCGCTTAAGTCCGAAGTTTTTTTTTTTTTTATTATTATGTCTCTATTGAAACAGGCAATGTAGCCCACTAGTGCAAATTTAATAGAGAAGGGAGGGGGGAACCCGGTACCGGCACATAGCCTACTCCTACCGAAAGTACCAAGGGACCAACGGCTTTACGTCCCATCCGAAAGGACGGTGTAACTTTTGACAGTCATATAGGTTCCTCCACAACCCCGGACTGCCGAGCAGACGGCGCCAAGGAAACGAAGCTGTCCACAAGCTTACGAACCCTAGTCTGCTCTAGCCAGCGATATACGTGTGTTTCGGGGCAGAGCGGCGACCACTAAACCCCTGACCACGCCCGATGTTGCTTTATTTCAGTGTTCGAGTGGGAACTGGTTAAACGACCGCGGCTAAATTGCTGGCTTTCTGATTTGGACTAAGCCATCAGTTCTTGTCATAGGAATTTGTAAACGGTGACTTTAGAGCCGCCCCTAACAACAAGGCACATTCTGAATCGGTCTTGTTGATTCTGGCGTTGATCCGCGGGTGTTCGCACCCATACCACTGATTGCTATTTTTTCCCATAAAAAATATCGATCTTTGGTTGGTTTCGCTCATTCGTCAATTGCGACGGGACCTGCTGTTTGGTTTGGGTCGCTCCCATGGTTTACTGCCCTCACTGAAATCATTTTGTGTACTGAGTGGGAAGACTCAAAATACGGTTTAAATTTAAATTAATTTATTTAAATTTGTTGTCGACTAATACTTCAAAGGTACGTAAAAAGGATTGTCGTTAAACTGCTATTTTCAAATGACTCCGCATTAACGTCCTGACCATAGATACAAGTATACTCGTCCTAAACCACGTTTTTGTTGTACTATAAATGAAGCCGATCATGATATTTTCGTCGAGAAAGAAAATGATGTTTTTCACAAAAGCAACGTTAAAAACAGAACCGAAGAGAAACTGTGAAGCCCACTACTCTAAAAAAAGCAGACAACAGCATATTTAAAAATGTAAACCATCGACTTCCCCCAATTCCACCTCCCAACCCAAAAATACTATCCCCCTGTCAAACCGTTTCACCCGCTCCAAAAACGACCCTACGAACATACGCAGTATTCAGACCAAGAGTTATCCGTCGACGAGGGATGGCATGGACGACCCCAAAAGGACGTCAGCCTAGCGTGACGTCATCCTCCTCCTCGGGATCCAAGGACAGCAAGAACGCAATTCACGAACAAACACTAACCTGCCACACACGTTAAAAACTCAGGCGACCCACTCCCCAAAAAGCGGAGCGTGTTCCCCCAATCACTGTCTTTGGCGTCCTAAACTATCGAGTCATGATGGACTTGGTTCGACGTATCACCATTTCTCTACGATAAATAGACTCGTTTAGGAATATAAGCAGAAGATATTCAAAATTATAAATCGCCTTCTGTTTTGGGGAAAGGTTGTGGGGCTCGAAGCCTCTCCCCTGGAATTCTTTTGTGGGCCCGGTGCGAAGCATCTATAGCTAAAATCTGATGTGTGCAAGAACTTGCAATTTTAAATTTTGAAAATGTAACAAATTTGAAAAGTTCATGAAAAGTATAATATAAAGATGTTTATATATATTTATATTATTTATATAATATATATCCAAATGTCTTATCTACATAACCTCCTCAGACCCAGGGGTTTAATATTACTATACTGCACTGCGTGTGTCCTCTCATAGGGGACGGTGGGGCTGAGGACAATAAGAACGTCAAACTAGCAGTAGAATATTTGCAGGCAGATTTTCTTAATCTCTTGAAATGGAACCATGACATGAGATCATTATCAACGCGGAAAAAACTAGAATTGTGCATATCTGCCCACCTTTTAAACGCCGATCGGGAAAGCCCGTATAGAGGTAATTGCTCACGATTTTTAATTGTTTGGGACAGAAACGCTGGCAAAGATTTGTTTATATATTCATGCCAGACAAAATTACTTCATGTTACAGCCATCCCTATTTTGGTCTTGAAATAGATGGAAAGATATTGCTGGGTAATTCCAAATAGGGAAACTATGCAATAGACTAAGATCTTGTGCTTATCAGCTTTACGCCGTAAAAAATATCTTTACATTTAAATACCGTTAAAAAGGATTGCCAGCTGAGTCAGTTTTATCGTACGGTATATCGTCTTGGGGTAATGCGTCTTTCCCCGCAACTTAAAAATTTAATATCATTACAAAATAAAATTATAAAAAATTTATGAATGAAAGAGAAAACGTTGATGGGAGATGTGTCTCGATTTGTATTACTATTTGATGTTTTGCCAGTTAGGGAAATCTTTGTTTATAAGCTGTTATTATCTAGTGCCCGTCAGGGGGCCGCAGCCAAGCCGCGGTGCGCTACACACTCAAGCACCTTATACACCAAGCAGAGTTGGGGTGATTTCGAGGTGTTTTCCCAGCCGTCATGTAACGTGATGTGAACTTGAAAACTTCAAAATCGAGGGGATTTAGGTACCTGACAAACATCCAAATTTTTGTTTGGGGGTACGCCTTCCTTCTTGGTGAAAAAATGGCTTGAAAATGCTAAAAACCCTTTTAAGGATTTGCTACGCTACCATACTCAAGCTGCTACGCTACTACGAAAATGCAAACATCTAATTCGTCATTTCAATCGCCCGCGATTCTGACCAGACGGGGGGGGCTACTTTTCATATTTTACAGGGGCTTAAAGGTTATGTAATTAGTCTTTTTTGAAAAAAAAATTGAAAAGTTTGCTGGAAGGTTCCCAAAAAAAGGTTTTTTAAAATAACCCTTTAAACACCGGGGCTACAATCAAAAAAATTTTAATTACTTGACACTTGTTTGAGGGTTTTAAAACAGATTTGGGGGAAAAGTGCGATACGTAAACAAATTGGGGGACTTTTTAAATTTGTTCTATTTTTGGAAATAAAAAATTGTCATTTATTTCCATAAAAAAAAATCAAAAACCGTCCCGGCCTAGGCCCAGATGCAAAAATTATTTAAAACACAGTGTAGGTCTGAATTTAAATTTGGGCTATGGGAAATAAAATTATACTAACTTACATGTTTGACCGCCTACCAACCCCAGGCCAGCACAACCTTGTTCTGAACACTTCCCGCCAAATACATTTTTTATTACTAAAAACCTAAGCAGATAAAAAATACTTGTTGTCCCCTAGGCATACAAAAAGTTTTGGAAAAAATACACAATTTTTTTTTCTTTTTTCCCTGTTTAGTTATGATCAAAGTCACTTGCTGTTCACACAATGTCGAAACAAAGGGTCAATATTAGCGTGCTTCTGTTTTTTTTACTATTGCAAAAAATCAAAACATTTCATGCAACCTCTTTTGATTGGGGCCCCGTTTAGAAAGGGATGCCCTCTAGAAAAAATTAAACTTTTCAAGCTCTTTGCTGCGCAAACTTTTTAAAGGTTGGGTTTCGTGACCCCCCCCACGGAATACCATACTCTTTCAACTCACAACCATGACGTTTCCACGATACGTTCAAGAAAACCAATTCCTCGAAAAAGAAAACGCTTGTTTTTAAATGCTTTTCAACTCATCCCCCGAAATCAGAAATTTGGGGGCCAGTCCCCTTATACCGTCGTTATACAGGTTTACCCCCTTTACCCCGGGTTACTGATCCAGGGTTTGATATTTTTACATCCTATTGTTGCTTACCATAGAATTTAAATCAAAATTTTATAAAATTATTATTTTTTAACAATAATTTTACAAGGGAACTTGAAAAAGTAAAGAGATACACACTACCTAGTAAAAAAACTCTCGGAGTGGGTTTTTTGGCACAAGTCACAAAGTCGGT
>JAMZAV010009267.1:0-30814 GCA_024449915.1 Sweltsa coloradensis | reverse complement strand
AAAGATAATCTGCAATAACCCTCACAACGTATTCAATTACAATCGAACGTTTAATCATAATAGTATGTAATCTTCTTTTGAGAACGATACAAACGTAAATGAACATTTCAAATTTACCCACTATTGACGTTGGAAAGTCCACAAACTCTTGGTTAATAACATGAGTCACTTGCCTATCAGGTTACAGTGACTAGGTTTGATACAAACGACTAAAGCTTAGCAGGTTAGGTATTTGATTTGATTGATATAGGGGATGTGAAGGGTACAGATCCTGGATGGGAGGGCGGGTTCTCATATCAAGCTATTGTCGTCTTTGTCATCGTAAGTATCGTCGTCGGGGAAAGTCACCGACGACTTTGAATGAGCGAGCTCTCGTCTAGTCTTTGGGAGGAAGATGCGGTATACGTTACTATTGTAGAAAACGATACAAAACATCGAAGTCCATCATACTTACTTCAAAATTAATGGATATTTTTAAATTTCGACAAGATTATTAAGAAAGGTTACACATTTTACTCGCAAATTTGAATTTGTAACGGGAGTAAGAAAAATATAAATTTTTGGTGGAGGTGCCGGGCCGTCATTTCTGAACCTCATAATTACATTTCCAGCGTTCATGCGGCCGGAGTCTCGAGGTTAAAAACATTGTACAGGAGCATGTGTAAAAAATCATATTTAATAAACAGGCTGAGTGTAATTTATAAGTTCACTTTTAAAAAGGCTACCCATCTATACAATTACAAATAGTTGATGATAAAATTAATAGTATGATATTTATGAAACAATTATGAGTAAGTTTGTCCCCTCCAAAACATTGGCCTATCCCCTCCGCAACACATTTAAAAAAACTATATATTTAATAAACAAACTGAGTATAATTTTTTATAAGATCACTTTTGTAGGCTACCCATCCATACAATTACAAATAGTAAACAGGTTGATGATAAAAATGAATTATTTTATAGTTATGAAACAATTATGAGTAAGTTTGTCCCCTCCGCTACTCATTTGAAGAATCATATTTAATAAACAAGCCGATAACGTATGTTTACCAAGGATAATCTTAAGCACAAACGGTTTTGGTGAGTCTAACTGTTTCAGTCTCGCAGATTAGTATATATTGTTAAACCGATTGACTCAAACCGTAAGAATAGAATGTTGGTTTACATTCGCTTCGTCAAACGGAGGGAATGTACATACAGCTTAAAGATAACATAGACCCGGCACCTCCACCAAAATTGTTCGTTTTTACAAACGCGTAATTTGTTGTTGTGGATAATGGTAAATAATTTGAGCTTTATTTAAAAAAAAAAACTGTTAAAAATAAACATTTTACTCCAGTTTATCGTAAATTCACAAAAGGGAGCAAACTTCATTCCTGTGTCTTGATACAAAATACTGAAACGAGCATGATGTAGTATGAATGCGTATTTTGTAATAGACATTGTGTTACTGAACCACCACAAATAAATTACCCCAAATATTCTCGAATATCTGATTTTTATTAGTACAACAATCATTGAATTAATTTTTAAAAATTAATATCAATTAACATCATGTTGACAAAATAAATTTAAAAAAAGTCTAGGTGGAAATGTAAGATTTTTCTCTAATATAGTAAAAAAATATTGTGAAATGAAAGTATATAGGGCACCCAGTGAATATTGGTTTCCACTTCAAGGCCCTAGTCGCCACATTTCAAGTAAACTATTTTCATCTGGACATCCGAAATGGCTGCTGGGTTTTGTTACACACCTTGTTACCTTGTTACTTGTGTATTTGATTCCTCGTCCAAAGCTACAAAATAACAAAGTAAATAAACCGGGATTGTTGAGTCAAATGGTGAAGTGATCTACGCAGGAACATATTTCCGGAGGTGAAGGACAAAACTGTGAAGGGAGTTCCACGAACAACGTAATGGAGGGGAGAACCGTGACCCACAATAGCCCCAAAGGCAAATTTTTTTTAAAAAGTATTTTTGAAGTGGCTTCAGTGTGTTTTAGAACAAGTTAAGGTGTTTTGATTAATGGAAAAAATAAAAGAGAAATTAATAATTGTATTTAATGTTTTGCGTACCCCTAGGTGGGCTTCCATCCGTGGGTGAACGGAATTATGTGTTACTTCTGTCGGTAAGCGTACAGTACAACGTCCTTACCTTGATCATGGCCTTGAGAAGGTTGTATCTCTGGAACACATTCCTCACGGACTTCGAGTCCATGTACTTGGTCATTAGGGTGACAAGAGACTTCTTGGCCGTGTCATAAGACTCGTCCAGCCTGACCCTCACAGCCCGCAGTCTCTCGTTCGTCTCGATCACCTCCTCCTTCGTCTGCCCGCCTGTTACAAGACATCAGCTCATTAATTAATTAATTATGTATAGCGCGATTGATTGAAGGAGACGTTAAAGAGCGTTAAACGAGCAGGGGTCATTCTCTCAGGTCCGCGGTAAATGCGGTTATAGTAACGCTACCATTTTAAACATACGGCGGCGTTTAATTAATTTTAACGCCGCTCTTAGAGAATCGCCCTTGCAGGTGACTGAAGTGAAGCTATGGAAAGACAAAAACAAAATTGGAGAAGGATAAAGAGAAGATATTTTCTGTATGTATTTTACACCTTGTTGTTATTACTACAATTTTGGTATGATAAAAGGAACAAGCCGTTTGAAATTTCAAATTTTTGGCGCATATTTCAAATAAACTAGGATGCTTCACGAAAGCTTTTTTTGCGCGTTGTTGGATGCGCGTAAGTGGTGCATTGAAATGCCATGTATTACGCCAGATTTTCGGGACGTCCTTGTAAAAAAATAATTACAATCGAATAAAGCGTGTAGGTGAAGTCGAAGAAATTTAAAAAAAGAAAAAGCGTAAAATTGCGATTTTCACGAGTTTTTTTTTAGATTGCACTCAAATTTCACACGAATATGTTAATTTATAAAATTAAGGTTCTGCGAAAACATAATTACAATCTAATAAAGCATGTAGGTGTTATAAGCCAAATAAATATTTTATGAATTTTGTTAAAAATCGAACAAAAATGGTAAAATTGCGATTTTCATAAGAAATAATTCTTCGATTGCTCAACAACGAGGCAGTTCTGAGTTCAGTGATTTCGAAGGCCTCCTGAAAATTTCATCGCAATTGGAGTATCGGTTTAGCCGGAATCGTTTTAACAAACACACAAATATATAAACAGAGAAAAAAGAAAGAAAGAAAAACATTCTGGATTTTTTCTCCAGTGTAGTAGAATGGAATCTTCGCTTCGCTCGCTACGCTCATCAATAAGACGTGATGTTGTATACGTGAAATTCTCCGAACTTGGCGATCAAGTGACGTAGTACATTAAACATTGTATGTCAATAAGTTGGTCCAGACTCATCTGAAAGTGAGAACTAGGCCCCTCCCACTGAGTGAGACAACACTACCTGACGCCACGCCGTCTAGTCACGTCTTGACTATGACAGAGCACGAGGTAACCCGAACTAAGTCGAACACACACGAGAGAGGAAACTTCGACTGCTGGAATCACGAACACCTTGGTCAGTAACTCACCGGTCTGAATTAGTGAACACCTAGGTGAACACCCAGCAATTCTCCTAACAAAATTCTCCTACCTAGATGCCAAAAATTGAATTTTAACAAGAAACTCGGAGGGGTTGAGTAAGATGCAATTTTAAAGTCTACAGTTTTGTCTACAAGACAAAATAAAACGGCTTTAAGTATTTTTCCCAATTTAAATATTATACTTTTATTTTTTTATCGATACCAAAATTGATTGCAATTCAAAATTTATTTGGTAAATATTGTCGATTTTACAAAAATGCCTTCTCTTTGATAGCTACAAGACAATTCCGATCTCCAAAACATTTAGGGAACCTTCATTTTTCCACTAAACCATACCACTTTCAGTTCTTGTTTAAAAGCAGATTCTGTCCAACAGCCCACCTGGAATTGGAAACAACTCTTACAACGGACGGGATAATTTTTTTATTTCTGGGTTGTATTAAAAAATGAAAGGACATGTTTAGAAATGCATAATATACAGTACTATGGAAAACATCGAAAGTAAGAAATAAGTGTAAAGATTGCAAGGTTTACTCAATCTCCCAGCCAGAGAGAGAGAGAGAGAGAGAGAGAGAGAGAGAGAGAGAGAGAGAGAAAGATTTGATTTGATGTGATTTGATTAAGGATTACATTATTTCAAGCGGGATTAAGGCTGGTTGAGCCTATCTTCCATAATCAAACACTGACTTAAGTGCTACATAAACTACATAAATAATTAAATTAAATTGTTACAGATTATCCTAGATATTAAAGTAATCAAAGAATATTCCATACATACTGTAAATGCGCGCTACATAGAGCTATGGATGGACCTTTTTAGTTGGAGATATTGGTACACAGAAAAACATATATTCTAATGAATATTGTCCTATAGATGTTATGCATCATAGGAATGTATAATTAAAATCCAAATTAACTACATGCAACTAATTATAGTTCTTGTACAAATATTATTACTTATTAAATCATGTTTATTCTAATGCTAATAACTCCTCAAGTCACAAACAATGTGGGAGAGATGGAGAGAGTGAGAGAGTGAGAGAGATGCTGTCGGACCTGACTCATCCACATGCTAAAATCTTAAACAATCTACTCTATTATTTCCACGATCTTGTGGTTGCGTCATTGTTTTTTGTTATGTTTTAGTGGGTTTGAGTGCTATGAATCACGTGGCTGAAGACCTGCCTGGGTTATAACCGCCGCCCACACTAATCTTGTGAGCGTGCATGGTTTACTAGGTTAGCTCTGTCGGCCCTAGCGGCCCGACCTCGCCCAAGCGTTGTGAACCCGTCGTAGTGAATGATTGAGGACTGTGTAGAAGGTACGATTACTTCATACGAATTGAATTAATTATTTTTGTTTCTTTTCTTTTTTCTTTTTAATGTTTTTTTTCCTTCCTTTCTCTTTTCTTTTTTTTTCTTTTCTTTTCTATTCATTCCCCACCTTTTCTATATGTGATTCATTCATTAATGATTTAATACCATTTTTATAGTACCAAAATGGTTGTGTTTAAGACTTGTGTTGTAATGTACTATTTCAAATATTACCAAAATGTAGTTTATTGTTGTTTCTGATCTATGTATTAGATTTATTAGTTGTCCTCCTTGTAAATCAGTTTTTATAAACTGAAATAGGATAGACGTTAAATAAATAAATAACAAGTTAAAATAAATACATAAAAATATGACAAGAGAGCATCAAACTCTAATATATGGAGAAATCAAAACAAAACAATAGGCTACTTCTTTCGTTCAATGATTATGTTTCCCATCACCCTCGTGAAATTACAGATTTTTGGTCATTATCTACAGAACGCCCTGCAAACATAGCAAAACCTGAAAGAATAACAAGAAAAACTTTGCCTCTTTACTAAAAGGAATCCACATGGAGGAAAATAGGTACTAGGATAACTTATGCCCCCCCCCCAAGTATCTTTTAACAACTATAAAAGCTCCTCTTCCAGATTCCTTTTATAGCTAATATAATATTGAAAGTCAAAAGGAGGCTCAGGAATATTGTGTGAATTGGGGATCAAGTGAGGAAGTGATTCTAAACACGCATTTGTAATATATTGTAAAGTAGTGGACGACGACAGTGTTGTGGGGACTCTAGCGTGAGGCGCGCGCGACTATGATTCGGAAGAGTCCTGGGTTCACATCCCGTCGGAGACCGCGCAATCCTGACTGAAGGTTTTTTTCAGATGTTTTCCTAGCGTTAATGCCAAATGCAAGGATGAGGGATTAAAGTCCCTTTTTACAGTACAGTCGGACATCCTGTCACAATTGTCCTGTATCGATCCGCAAGTACAAAATTTAATATAGTAAGGAAAACTGATTAGGGGCCATGAATTGCATCCTGGGCAGGCTTCCCAAAAAATTATTATTATAAGTAGGTTGACTGATCAACTACATTGCAATAACATCAACAACTCTCCAATCAATCAGTACACACGATATTTTTAGATGCTTATGAGTTTAGTAGATGGTTAGTTCAAGGCAGCAGAATCGTTTGCAGTACTTTCCAACTATTTCGATCTACAATGCCACAAACAATTCCAGATTGTAATGAAGTTAACCGTCTCGGTAGCTTTAGGGGGTAAAGCACTCGACGGCAATCGGGAGACCGGGGTTCGATAACCCACTGGGATGGATTTTTAAATTTATGGATTTGAATTTCTATAAAAACACGATATGTAGTGTATAGGCCTACGATTATGCGAGGTCACCAGTGTCGAGCGGTGAACTGCAGAGAGTTCGTGAAGGTACTGCGCTGTTATCCTAGTTACTCGGCGAGCTCCGAGCCGAGAGGAGTGACACTGTGACGCATGTGTTTTCACAAAGAAGCAAAGATTTTTTGTGTGGGTTCGTTTAAAAAGCGTAGTATCGCGCGCTAAGCCGACCTTAAAAAAACACTATCTATCTGCATGAAAGAGAGGGTAGATGAGCGGGAAAGAGAAAGAGAGGGGGAGGATTCCACTCATGATTGTCATCTATATTGATAACGGGAATTAGGGCGTTAGGCCTTCTCTTCGCGTGGGATGGCGGGGAGAGAGAGAGAGAGCATGAGAGAGACGATTGGAGAAGAGAAGGGACGAGAGATGAGAGATGACGATGAGTCCGAGGAGGAGAGAGAGATGGAGTGGGATGACTGAGAGAGAGCAGACTGGAGAGAGAGCTGTGATGAGAGAGAGAGAGAGAGTGCGTGGTGAGTGATCGTGATTGTGATGTGGAGTGAGTGAGAGAGAGAGAGAGAGAGAGGGGGAGATAAGCGAGGAGAGAGAGAGGAGAGGAGAGGAGAGATGAGAGATGAGAGAGGAGAGAGTAGTATTAATCCTCATATAAACCGAAATGAAACGAACAGAAGGCATGTAAAGTGTCTAACGTAAAAGTTCACCGATCTCCATGAAGCTGTGGAATGAGTTAAAATATTTTTACAGAGTCAACAGGACGGCGTCGTTTGTTAATTAGCTATTGTTTGTTCAACGGGTGGCCAACTCGCGCCAACAGTTTCTGAACGAACTATAGTGTGGAGATGGAGACCGAGAGCATGTTAACCGGCCTGGTGAAGAGAGCAGGCAAATAAGGTGTAGGGAAGAATTGACGCCCAGTGGAGTCTACCGCTGAAATATCCGGTCCTATGTCCATGCATACTCTGCATCAGTTCAATTATTATTCGCAATGGAAAATTGAAACAACATTTCGGAAATTCTTAATTATTCCGTACTTCAGATTATTTAACAATGAAGGATTGAAGGCTTTTTTTTTTTCGCGAAACTAATTAGCACGAGGGAGCGGAGCGACTGAGATACAATTCAAGTTCAAACGTCTCTTCTGTGATTAGGTGCGTTGTGAACGTCGAAAATCAGCCGAATCGCGAACAGATTGCGCTGAAATTTTAAACAAACATACTGGGACGAGCTAACTGAGGAAACTGAGAACGGCTAACAAAATCAGCTAGATACGTTGCCATTCAAACCAACTAGAAATAATAAATTTAAAATAGTCTGTGAAAAAATGGGTAGGAATTATTGGTTTTGTTTAAAAAAAAATATTTTTGTTAGTTAATTGTCAGGGTGTTAAAATGCAGTGTCCACGATGTACGAATGTTGGCACGCCTCAAGGTACCCCCAATTCGTTTGGAAGATGAGTAAACCTTCGCAATCTTTTACACGACTGTTTCGTACTGGCTAGTTTTCCATAGTTGTGTCACAGATGATAGACTACACTGTGTTAAATGCATTTCAAAACATGTTAAAAATAATTTTTAAAATACTATCCAGAAATAACCAAAATCTTTCCAGACCCGGGGATTGAAAACCAGGGTCTCCCACATTCAGGTAAAGGGTGCCTTAGCGGAAACTAGACTAGGAAAAACGCAAAGTCGTCTGTTAGATCGAGTGAGCGAGTCATGTGTTTAGTACCCGGGAACTTTTGCATTTAAGTTTGATAATTGTATAAGTAAAAACTCAAAAAATAGAGTTCATGGCTTACAGTGCTAACAAGTTTGTGGTATTGAATTTAAAAATTAACAAAACAATCCATTGGGTCCATCACGACCCGAGAAAAAAAATTGCCCAAGTTTGTATAGCTTTTCGAAGCAAAGCAGCGGCAAAAATTCTACCATAAGAAATACCATGGGGAGGATCTTTGTGATCCGTGACCTGGAGAGATTTTGTTCGCAAAAAAATATTGGTCATTATTGACTTACTCTACAGCCTTTTCTGTTAAATCCTTTCAATTTTGTTTTGTTATTTGAGCAAGAGTGGTTCGGTCAAATATGCCTGATACAAGAAGTCGGGTGTGTGTGATTTTGGAATGCATATTTTTGACGTGTTGAGCCATCGTAGCCACTTTACAGACTGCACAGACCAAGACACGATTTTATAAAGGGCGTTATTAGATTGTGTACAATGCTAAGGTACTATGTGCGAAAAAAAAAATCAGGTTAGCGATTTAAGGCAATTTCTCAAAATGCCCAATTTTCGCAAATTTCTGGATAAAAATAAATGTGAAAATTCGGTAAAATACAGTTACAAGCTTACATTTCCAATGTTCATTTTAGTGTGTATTTTATAGATGATGTGGTAAAAAGTATTTTTGAGGTAATAACCCTTTAAGGAACATTCCCTTTTGAAAAATACGAAGGCAAGTCGTGATAGCGTAGGAACTTACTGGAGGTCCCCTCATCTTTGACCGTCTCGCACAATGCCGGCGCGAACGCTCTGCGTGAACTTTCCAACCAAGTTAGTGCTGGCTGCGAACAAACAAACAAACAACTCGGTTACACATCAAACAACTCTCAAATAAACATGTAAGCCGTTTTAAAACTCTTTTAGCAACTTCGAGAATTACACGAAGTCTTGTCAACCGCGTAATTGTTAGTCTAAGAGGACTTCATTAAATTAACTTCAGTGGATAATGGTATTTTAAAACTTTGCTTGCATCATAGTTAATTCTTCATATTGTAAGTAATAACACTTAAAAGTAGAGGGGAGAAATGAGGCAGTTGAGAATGGGGTGTATTAATCTTATGAAGGAGGGAGTGATTGGGCGGCATAAGACACCGGGATTCTAGTTAAAAATTATCATACACAAATTAGAGAGATTTTTTTCTGGGGTGATAACATAATGCGATATTTTATATTTACAATTGCAGAAAGGTCCGCAGGGAAGAGAGAGGAGAGAGAAGAGAGAATTATTTAAGTTGTGAAACGGCTGCTGAGGACTTACCCATATAGTAGCCTAGCAATGTGATGAATCTTCTAAATAAAATTTTGTTATAATTAATTTTCAATTGTTTTGTCCAATGTACTTAGATTTATTCAGTTATTCAATATTGTGAGGAAACAAGAGTTATTGCAGAACGGTGAATGAGAGTTTTGCGCTATAGATGCAGATCATAATACAAATACCCGATTTTTTAAATAAAAAACCCGATACAAATTGCAAGTTAACTTTAGTTATTTTCATAATTAATTTAAAATTTAACCTTTGCTTTAACTGTGGATAAATTTGAATCCTTATTGAGTCGTACCACACCTCAAGTACGTTCACCATTTTGAGTGCTGAGAAAACCTCGTTTGAGAGTTTTTGAAGATAGGAAAAAGTTTTTATCAATTCAATTGGAAGTTTCCAAAACGCTCCGCCACACACACGTTATTAAACTCAATGGACATACTTACCTTTCTGTAATGTTGGAACTGAATGTCAGAATGTCGCATGACTTCGGACGCCCGGACAACCTTACCTATCATGTAAATATCTCGCTCTCTTTGTTTTGCCTGCGGGAAAGATTTCCATTTCTTATTTTTTTTTTTGCTGGTTGATGTAATATTCAGAAGAAGTTATGAGGCGGGGGGGGGGGTGGGAGGGGGCTGCTGTCATGCTGTAAAGAAACCTTCTTTTAAGAAAGTTTTTGATTAGGTTCTTGGGGTATGAATGGATATATACGTGGATGAACGATGACTTGCAAGGTATAGATTACTTCACATAAATCTGGGGGGTTAGCCAATGACTATATCAGTATAATCGTTATAACTAAATTTAATTAATTAATATACAGTTAAAATATCAGAAATATTTGTGAATATATTTTTTTGCGAATAAACAATTCGTTCGTTACACTTTGGGGTCATGTCAAATCAAAATTATTGGTGGTATTGTTTTAAAGTCGTATTATTCTATAAAGACTTGGTTAGCGATTTAAAAAGAAAAGTTATTCGAACATTGTCTGAATAACAAGATTTGACGAGAATTGTTTTTAGACAGTAAAAACCCCATTTGAAAAATATAATTGAATGCTATCGACGCCGAGTTCTGTTATCTGTACGAGTGATATCTAGGAGATGACCCAACAACGGCTGATCTTATCTTGCTCTAATTGTCGGAGAGGTGTAATATCCTACCCGTAGTTGTTGTTAATTAAACAATCTACTTTCCAAGGTGTAACGTTTAAAACATAGACTATATTGCTGGTTATCAAAACCTTGACTTCTCATGTATGACTTCTAGTAGTAAGACTAGTACAAACGGCCTCCTAAATATAGCGTTGTTAGTAATGGACGTACCGTTCAACAAGAGCTCTACTCTGGCTCCTAGTTAATTATAGGCGCAGAACATTACTAGATAACATGTTGGGATTACTCATCCGTACTAGTTTGTAGATAAATGGTGGGAGTCACATTAGCCAATAAACATTAGAAAAAAGAGATTCCAACCAGCGGAATAACCGAAGCTATTTAATGAACATAATAAACAACCGTTGCAAGCTTTCATATAACATGTAATTATATAACTGTAATTTTAAAACCTGTCTCACAACTAATATTCCAGGGTAGATACTGCCAACACTGTCAAAAAATAAACGGAAATATAATTTCGCTTGATTGTGTTTCATATTTCACTTGTTGAGCTCAAATTGTTCTGTTCGTGAGCCGCGACTAGGGACTGTTGCGAGTGATTAACTGGTGAGAGAGTTCGCTTGAAACATTTTAAATAATAACTGTCTTCCTAACGAGAAACGTGTGTGATGAAATGTTAAAAAACTGACAAAGCCTTACGTAGAAAAAAAGTAATTAAAATCCTGTTCTTGAAGTTTCGTACAAACTGTGTTAGGACATGATCAAGTTAATGAACGGTGTGTCAATCTGGAACCAATGGTTTGTTCAGGAAATATCTCTTGTATTTACTGATAGGCCCTATGTATCCAGTGCAGATGTTTAGGACTGGAAGAAGAGCGATGACGGAACTTAGAGAATGCTGTAAGTGACATCCGATTTATGTGCGGATAGATGGGCTGCATTCAAGGTCACGCGTTCTCTATCATCAACGGTCGCGGCAGTCAGTTCGACAAGAAGCTCACCGAGGCGATAGTGTTGCGGTCTGTATCAGCTTCAGAAAAACATCGACTTACTTCAAGGTCATTACCTGGATTTGATTGTTTTAACACAAGTAGTTAGTCGGAGTAACTTCAGAATTAATTAGTAATAAATTACTTTCCTAACATATTTAATTACATTTCAAAGATTAATACATAACTTTATGTCTTCTAATTATTTGGTTCTAAATACTTTAATTTCTGTGAGACCCTCTTTTGTCAAACCATAGTGGGAAACTACCATTTAAATTTTTTGGCTTTTTGAAAGATTAATTTTGCCTCACATTTTAGTTCTTTTTGGAATTTGATTTGAGAAAAGTAACCTTTACGAGTTAAATTGCGGCTTTTCTTTGCCTCCGCGATCATCTTTCAAGTCACGATTCAACACCTTCAAAACTAAATAAATAAACTTGCTCTCGCCGCATGGCCATATATTTGTAGTATTATCTCTCGCAATTATTGACCCACACGGAAGCGGGGGGAGGGGGGGGGGCAGGATTGATGGGAACAAATCCGTGCTTGAGAAAACACATCACTATCTAGAGCGGCGGCGAAGAGAAATAATAAATACAAGTAAAAGATTTTGTTGCTAATTTTCTAATTTACTCATCGTCTTATACCATTTGTAAGTATGGCGACGACGACATTGAATCATGTAAAACTTTATGACGTTTTGCACACATCAAAACATATAATAAATAATTCTGAATAAACTTGTATGTATCGGATTTGATTATTAGAAAGACGAAGACACAACTGGCAATATGAAACGCTTAAATATATTTAAGAAATAAACATACAACCCAATATTTGGATGAGCGAAGCGAAGCTTCAATTTCACCGACCCCACCAAAAAATTAGCTCGGGTGTTTTTTTTTTTCGTTTTTTTGTTTTGTTTGTTTGTTTTGCTCTACACCGGAAAAACGGCATCATGCGATCTAGATGAACAAATTTGAGAGGACCTTCGAAATCTCTGAACTTAGACTTGCCACGTTTTTGGGTTTTACAATCGAGGAATATTTCTCATGAATATCGTACTTTTACGATTTTTTCGATTTTTTGTGCGATATTTTACGTTGCCATTTGGGCCAATTCTGACAAACGCGTGGGCTACAACGTTATATTAGACATGGACATTAAGGTTATGCGTGATGTAGACCTTTTGAAAGAAAAAGTTGAAAAAGTTAGCCAGAATCCATAGAAATAAAGCCTTTTAATCTAAGTTTTACGGTAAATAAACATATTAGACAAGAAACAAAAGAAACTTGACAACATTCACTCTACAGAGGCGTAGGGCAAAACAAAGCACTTGCAAAAGTAGATAACAGATATCCCACGCAAGCTAAAAACTTTAAAAAAGCTCATCCATCAACGCGCGGGACTTAGCGTTTTCCTAGTTAAAAAAAGGGATTTAGAGCGTAGTGAAGGTGGGAAATGTTAAGATTTTACTCTGTAGAATATAGTTGAAGCATAAACTAGAAATTGAAAGCCGGATACTAGGGCATTCATATGGGCTACGGGTGTCCATTCAAAGGTCCCTAGTCGCCACACAGACTTACAGGCATGCTTTGCACTATTATCTTTAGTTAGGACAATATCCTGTGGAACTGACAGTGTTGACTCATTGCGCGCTACTATAAATCCGGGAGGGAGGTCCGGGTCAAATCCCGTCGAAACCGGCAACCCTGATGAAGGTTTTTCTTAGGTTTGCCTCGGTCGTTAGGCGAATGCAAGGGATTGGATGTCCTTCTTAACAGAACTCGCGGGGTGTGGGAAAAGGGGGACATCCCTTCAAAATTGTCCTTATCCGCAACATACCTGAGTTAGACACAACTGAAGAGGGGCATTTGAATTGGCACCTGGGCAGGCTTCCCACAAAAATTATTATCAAAATTATTATATCATCTGAGGGAAAAAATACACGTTTTGGTGGTGGAGGAGCAGTGGTCTGATTTTTAACACGATATTACCATAGCATGCGTTTATTTAAGCGGTTAAAAAAATGCGGTCAAACTGAAAAACCAAAAATTTACCGCATTTTTTTTTAGAACTTTCTTTTGCTTGGCTACGGTGGTAACGAAAGGGTCGCCCCACTTGTTGACCATAATCAATGTGTAAACTGTCGTTATTGTCAACGTTTGGTCCTCTTCTATGAATTTGTACGGGTTATGTACGTCACACTACCATCATGATGTTCCACATATCTTGTACATGTCAGTACGCAGAGGCGCGGGCTGCAAACGTCTTGCGTGCATTGTTGTACACGCCGTGAAGAAGGAATCGATACACAGTGTCGAGTCAAGAAAGCCGCGGTCTGTGGGGGGGGGGGGTGCGCAATCTGTTGAACCTCCACAGTGTTACATGAATAATTATTAGAGCGAGGGGTTGTCTTTCGCCTACAGAGGTGTAGTTCCGGCCCGCCCCCATGTGAGCGCTGGGGGACGTCGAGTATCCGTCACAACAACACCCTTCGTTAGCCGGAGAGAGAACAGCCAAGAGGAAATAATTGGCCATCAATGTTTTTCAATTGATAAAATGGACATCAATCTATTATTTTGAAACATCCATGTGGTAGAGGTCGTTCGAGATGGTTCAAAGGGTGTGGGGGAAAGGTCCGAAGTTTGTGATTCAAGAAATATGGGTGTCAAATCTTTTTTTAAAAAAAGCAATGAGTGAGTGAGTGAGTGGAGAGTGAGTGAGAGAGAGAGAGAGAGAGAGAGAGAGAGAGAGAGAGAGAGAGAGAGAGAGAGAGAGAGAGTAGTATTAATCCCCATATAAACCGAAATGAAACGAACAGAAGCATGTAAAGTCTAACGTAAAAGTTCACCGATCTCCATGAGCTGTGGACTGGTTATAATATTTGCAGAGTCAACAGGACGGCTTCGTTTGTAATTAGCTATTTGTTTGTTCACCGGGCAACTCGCGCCAACAGTTTCTGAACGACCTCTAGTGTGGAGACTGGAGAGAGAGCATGTTAACCGGACTGGTGAAGAGAGCAGGCAAATAAGTTGTAGGGAAGAACTTGACGCCCAGTGGAGTCTACCGTGAAATATCCGTGTCCTATGTCCCTGATACTCTGATCAGTTTCAATTATTTATTAGCAATGGAAAATGAAAACAACATTTCGGAAATTCTTAATTATTTCCGTCTTCAGATTATTTAACAATGAAGGATTGAAGGCTTTCGCGAAACGTAATTAGACGAGGGAGCGGAGCGACTGAGGATACAATTCAAGTCAAACGGCTCTTCTGTGATTATGTGCGTGTGTGAACGTCGAAAATCAGCCGAATCGCTGAACAGATTGCGCTGAAATTTTAAACAAACATCTGGGACGAGTTAACTGAGAACTGAGAACTGCTAACGAAATCAGCTAGATACGTTGTGATTTAAACCTACAAGAAATAATAAATTTAAAAATAGTCTGCAAAAATGTGTTGGAATTATTGGTTTTGTTTTAAAAAAAATACTTTTTGTTAGTTAATTGTCAGGGTGTGAAAATGCAGTGTCCAAGATGTATCGAATCTTGCACGCTCAAGGTACCCCCAAATTCCGTTTGGAGATTGAGTAAACCTTGCAATCTTTACACGTGTTTCGTACTGGCTATGTTTTCCATAGTTTTGTCACAGAAGACTACACTGTGTTAAATGCATTTCAAAACATGTTAAATAATTTTTAAAATACTATCCAGAAATAACAAAATCTTTCCCGACCAGGGGATTGAACCCAGGTCTCCCACATTTCAGGTAAAGGGTGCCTTAGCAAACTAGACTAGGAAAACGCCAAAGTCGTTGTTAGACGAGTGAGCGAGTCATGTGTTTAGTACCCGGGAACATTTTGCATTTAAGTTTGATAATTGTATTGGTATAAACTCAAAAAATAGATTTCACTCAGGCTAAAAAGTTATGAATTTAAAAATTAACAAAACAATCATTGGGTCCATCACGACCCGGAAAAAAATTGCCAAAGTTTGTATTTTTCGAGCAAAGCATCGGCAAAAATCTACCATTAGAAATAACATGGGGAGGATCTTTGTGCCCCGTGACCTTGGAGGATTTTGTTCGAAAAAAATATTGGCCATTATTGACATACTCTACAGCCTTTTCTGTAAATCCTTTTCATTTTGTTTTGTTATTTGGGCAAGTGGTTCGGTCAAAATATGCTGATTACCAAGAAGGGGTGTGATTTTGGAATGCATATTTTTGCGTGTTTGAGTGTATATTTGTGCACAGTACCAAGGCACGATTTTATAAAGGGCCGTATTAGATTGGTACAATGCTAAGGTATATATGTGGAAAAAAAATCAGGTTAATGCCGATTTAAGAAATTTCTCAAAATGCCAATTTTCGCAAATTTCTGGATAAAAAATAAATGGTGAAAATTTCGTGTAAAATCACAGTTACAAGATATACATTTTAAATGGTCATTTTAGTGTAGTATTTTATAGATGATGTGGTAAAAAGTATTTTTTGAGGTAATAACCCCTTTAAGGAACATTCCCTTTTGAAAAATCACGAAGTCAAGGTGTGTATAGCGTAGAACTTACTGGAGGTCCCCTCATCTTTGACGTCTTGCACAATGCGGCGAACGCTCTGCGTGAACTTTCCAACCAAGTTAGTGCTGGCTGGAACAAACAAACAAACAACTCGGTTACACACAAACAACTCTCAAATAACATGTAAGCCGGTTTAACAACTCTTTTAGGCAACTTCGAGAATTACACGAAGTCTTGTCAAACCGCGTAATTGTTAGTCTAAGAGGACTTCATTAAATTTACTTCAGTTGGATAATGGTAAAACTTTGCATCGTAGTTAATTCTTTATCTTGTAAGTAATAACACTTAAAAGTAGAGGGGAAGAAATGAGGTCAGTTGAGAATGGGGTGTAGTAATCTTATGAAGGAGGGAGATTGGGTGGCATAAAGACACCGGGATTCTAGTTAAAATTATCATACACAAATTAGAGAGATTTTTTTCTGGGGTGATAAATTAATGCGATATTTTATATTTTACAATGCAGAGGTCGGGAAGAAAGAGAGAGAGAGAGAGAGAGAGAGAGAGAATTATTTAAGTTGTGAAAGGCTGCTAGACTACCCCTAGTCAGCCTAGCAATGTGAATCTTGTAAATAAAAATTTGCTATAATTAATTTTCAAATTAGTTTTGTCAATGTTTTAAGATTTATTTATTCAATATTGTGAGGAACAAGAGTTATTGCAGATCGGTGAATGAGAGTTTTGCGCTATAGATGCATAATACCAAATACCCGATTTTTTAAAATAAAAACGCTACAAATTGCAAGTTTACTTTCGTATTTTCATAATTTAATTTTTAAATTTAACTTTGATTTAACTGTGGATGAATTTGAATTATTTATTGGTCGTAAATCAAGTACTGTTCATCCATTTTGAGTGCAAGAAAACCTCGTTTGAGAGTTTTTGAAGATAGGAAAAAAGTTTTTATCAATTCAACTTGGAAGTTTCCAAACGCTGCGCACACACACGTTATAAACTCAATGTACATTCTACTTTCTGTATGTTGGAACTCATGTCAGAATGTCGCCTGACTTCGACGCCCGGACAACCGTACTATCATGTAAATATCTCGCTTCTTTTGTTTTGCCTGGGGAAAGATTTTCCATTTCTATGCTGGTTGATGTAATATTCAGAAGAAGTTCTGAGGTCGGGGGGGGGGCTGTCAGTTGTAAATAACTTTCTTTTAAGAAGTTTTATGATTAGGTTTCTTGGGGTATGAAGGTATATACGTGGATGAACGTGACTTGTCAAGGTATAGATTACTTCCATAAATCTGGGGGGTTAGCCAATGACTATATCAGTATAATCGTATAACTAAATTTAATTAATTAATACAGTTTAAAATATCAGAAATATTTGCTGAATATATTTTTTGAAATAAACAATTCGTTCGTACACTTTGGGGTCATTCAAATCCAAAATTTATTGAGTGGCTATTGTTTTAAATGACGTATTCTACAAAGACTTGGTTAGGCGATTTAAAAAGAAAAGTAAATTCGAACATGCTGAATAACAAGATTTGACGAGAATTGTTTTTAGACGTAAAAACCATTTTAAAATATAATGAATGTATCGAAGCCCTGTTCTTGTTATCCTGTACGGAGTGATATCTAGGAGAGACCCACAACGGCTGATCTTATCTTGCCTCTAATTGTCGGAGAGGTTGTATATTCTACCCGTAGTTGTTGTTAAACAATCTACTTCCAAGGTGTAACTAAAACATAGACTATATTGCTGGTTACTCAACCTTGACTTCTATGTATGACTTCTAGTAGTAAGACCAGTACAAACGGCCTCTAAATTAGCGTTGTTAGTAATGGACGTACCGTTCAAGTCTACAAGAGCTCTACTCTGGCTCCTAGTTATAGGGTCAACATTACTAGATAACATGTTGTGATTTACTATCCGTACTAGTTTGTAGTAAATGTGGAGTGACATAGCAATAAACATAGCAAAAAGAGGATTCCAACCAGCGGATAACCGAAGCTATTAATGAACATAATAAACAACCGTGAAAGCCTTCATATAACTATGTAATTATATTAACTGTAATTTTAAACCTTGTTCATCACACATGATATTCCGGGGTAGATATTGCAACTGTCAGAAAATAAACGGAAATATAATTTCGCTTGATTGTGTTTCCATATTTCACTTTGTTGAGCTACATTTTTCTGTTCGTGAGCCGGACTAGGACTGTTGCTGAGTGATTAACTGAGTGAGAGAGTTTCGCTTTGAACATTTTAAATAATAACTGTCTTCTCCTACCGAGAAACGTGAAATGTTAAAAACTGACAAAGCCTTCCGAGAAAAAAAGTAATTAAAATCTGTTCTTGACGTTTCGTCCAAACTGTGTTAGACATGCTCAAGTTAATGAACCGGTGTTTCAATCTGGAACCAATGGTTTGTTCAGTGAAATATCTCTTGTATTTACTGTATGTATCCAGTGCAGATGTTTAGGACGGGAAGAAGAGCGAAGACGGAACCTAGAGAATGCTGTAAGTGACATCGATTTATGTGGGATAGATGGGCTGCATTCAAGGTCACGCGTCTCTATCACTCAAGGTCGCGGCTAGCTCGACAAGAAGCTCAAGAGGCGCTAGTGACGGTCTGTCAGTTCAGAAAACATCGACTTCTTCAAGGTAATTACCTGGATTTGATGTTTTAACACAAGAGTTAGTCGGAGTAACTTCAGGAATTAACTAGTAATAAATTAATTTTCCTTAACACATTAATTACATTTTCAAAGATTATACATAATTTTATGTCTTCTATTATTTTGGTTCTTAAATACTAATTTCTGTGATGACCCTCTTGTCAAACCCTAGTGGAAACTACCATTTAAAATTGTTGTCTTTTTGAAAGATAATTTTGCTAACATTTTAGTTCTTTTTGGAATTTGATTTGGAAAGTAAACTTTACGAGTGAATTGCAACTTTTCTTTGCCTCCGCGATCTATCTTTCAAGTCACGATTCAACACCCTTCAATAACTAAATAAAATAAACTTGCTCTCCGCCGCATGTGCCATATATTTGCCACCTCTCGAAGTATTGACCCACAGAGAGCGGGGGGGGGGGGCAGGATTGATGGGAACAAATCCGTGCTTGAGAAAACACATCACTATCTAGAGCGCGAAGAGTAAATAATAAATACAAGTAAAAGATTTGTTGCTAATTTTCTAATTTACTCATCGTCTTATACCCTTTGTAAGATGGCGACGACGACATTGAATCATGTAAAACTTATGACCGTTTTGCACACATCAAAACATATAATAAATAATTCTGAATAAACTTGTATGTATCGGGTTTGATTTATTAGAACGGAGCACAACTGGCAATATGAAACGTTTAAATATATTTAAGAAATAAACATCAACCCAATATTTGGATGAGCGAAGCGAAGACTTCAATTTCACCGACCCCCAAAAAAATTAGCTCGGGTGTTTTTTTTTTTTTTTTTTGTTGTTTGTTTGTTTGCTCTCTACCGGGAAAACGGCATATGCGATCTAGATGAAAATTTGACAGGACCTTTGAAATCTCTGAACTTAGACTTGCCACGTTTTGGGTACAATCGAAGAATATTTCTCATGAATATCGTACTTTTACGATTTTTCGATTTTTGTGCGATATTTTCGTGCCATTGGGCCAATTCTGACCAAAACGGGTGGGGCTACAACGTTCATATTATACATGGACATTAAGGTTATGGTGATGTAGTACCTTTTGAAAGAAAAAGTTGAAAAAGTTAGCCAGAATCCATAGAAATAAAGCTTTTAATATAAGTTTTTTACGGTAAATAATACCTATTGACAAGAAACAAAAGAAACTTGACAACATTCACCTACAATGCGTAGGCAGCAAAACAAAGCACTTGCAAAAGTAAAGATATCCCACGCAAACTAAAAACTTAAAAAAGCTCATCCATCAACGCGGCGGGACTTAGCGTTTTCCTAGTTAAAAAAAAAGGATATAGAGTGAAGGTGGGAACTGTAAGATTTTTTCTCTGTAGAATATAGTTGAAGATAAAATATGAAATTGAAAGCTGTGTCTAGGGCATTCAGTGTGCTACGGGTGTCCATTCAAGGTCCCTAGTCGCCACACAGACTTACAGGCATGCTTTGCACTATGATCTTTAGTTAGGACGATCATCTGTGGAGCTGACAGTGTTGACTCTAGCGCGATACTCTAATCCGGGAGGTCTCGGGTTCAAATCCCGTCGAAACCGGCAATCCTGACTGAAGGTTTTTCTTAGGTTTTCCTCAGTCGTTAATGCGAATGCAAGGGATTGAGTCCTCTTAAACAGCCCTCGGACATCCCTTCACAATTGTCCTATCCGCAACATACCTAGTTAGACACCTGAAGAGGGGCATGAATTGCACCCTGGGCAGGCTTCCCACAAAAATTATTATAAAATTATTATATCATCTGAGGAAAAAATACACGTTTTGGTGGAGGTGCCGGGTCATGATTTTTTAACACGGTTATTACATAGCATGCGTTTAAGCGGTTAAAAAAATGGGGTCAAACTGAAAAAACAAAAATTTACCCGCATTTTTTTTTAGAACTTTCTTTTGCTATGGCTACGGTGGTAACGAAAGGGTCGCCCAACTTGTTGACAATAATAATGTGTAACTGTCGTTATTGTCAACGTTTTGGTCCTCCTTCTATCGAATTTGTACGGGTTATGTACGTCACACTACCAGCATGATGTTCCACATATCTTGTACATGTCAGTACGCAGAGGCGCCGGTGCTGCAAACGTCTTGGTGCATGTTGTACCACGCGTGAAGCAGGAATCGATACACAGTGTCGAGTCAGCATAGCCGCGGTCTGTGGGGGGGCGCAATCTGTTGAACCTCCACAGTTACATGAATAATTATTAGAGCGAGTGGTTGTCTTTCTGTCCTACAGAGGTGTAGTTCCGCCCGCCCCCATGTGAGCGCTGGGGGACGTCGGTATCCGTCACACCCACACCCTTGTTAGCCGGAGAGAGAACATCAAGAGGAAATAATTGGCCATCAATTGTTTTCAATTGATAAATTGACCATCAATCTATTATTTTGAAACATCCATGTGGAAGGGGTCGTTCGAGATGGTTCAAAGGGTGTGGGGGAAAGGTCCGAAGTTTGTGATTACAAGAAATATGGGGTCAAATCTTTTTTTTAAAAAAAAGCACATTTACGGGTGAACCCAAAACAGGGATCGAAGCTACTTATAAACAGATCGTCTTATAAGAATTCAAAATTAAATAATTCAATGTTTTGAATTTTTGGTGGAGGTGCCGGGTCTTCAATTTTGAAAGTTTCTGAGGAGATAACCACTCCCCCTTTTCACCAAAAACATAAGACGGTCAGTATCATCAGAGTCGATAAAGAAGTTTCCCCGTTGGGGAGGTCCTCCAACTCCCTATACCGCCCTGGGTTAAATAAAAAGTCGGTTTTGGCGTTTGGAATCTAACGTTCCGCGCGACATCTGTGTGACGATTGATGGAACTACTTCAATAAAACTACGTCACTTTTCTACTAGTAGTTAACAGTCGATGACGACAAATGGCGGAAACGTCAAAATATTAAATACGATCGAATGTTGGCGAATGTTTTGGAGTAAAGCAAACTATCTTTATTGATGAGGATATTTCTGATGGAGTAGACCTAAGCTTAGGACCTAGGCCGACAATATGTATTGTTCAAGATTTCGATTTGAATGCCAAGGGCGTACTTACGTCTGAAAACTGTATTGTAGCCTTGGGCCTATAGGCTACACTTACGTCCGTTAGGCTTGAACAAGACATATCTCAAATTATTTCGCACGAAAATGTCAGTGACGCCTGCGCAACACTTTATAGTACAATAATAAATCAAAAGTAAATCGTTTTAAAAGACTAGGGCCCAGGGCTAATATGATTGAAATAAAATTGAAGTTTGACGTTTCGTCTGTTATTTGTTGATATCAGCGTCACTGCACATCGATAATCTACTGACCGTATTTAGCGTGCAGTGCTTTTATTAGTTTCACATTTGAGCCGCCCTCAGCGCGCAGAGCGTTAGATTCCGTTTTGACTTGGGAGCATGCCCAAAGGGGAAACTTCTTTATCGACTCTGGTATCATCCTTGTTGAAGGGTAATGCTAACAAAAAACTCATGCCAATCGGAGGTCATGTTCGGTTTATATCGTGAGACGTGACACACGCACAGACGGACGGACATAAAAGTGATGCTATTAGGGAAGATTTGCTTCCAGGTTGATTGATTGATTGATGATTTTTTGTAGTTTTTTGCCAAAATAATGTGTAGTTGTTGGCAGAAAACAAAAATGTTCAACTATGTATGACAAATCGAATAAAAAAATTGTTATAAAAAGTATTTTTTTGTCTAAGGCTGGACATTTTTTTCTTTTTTTTCTTTCTTTCTTTTCCTTTCCTTTTATTTTTTCCTTTCCGTTTATTTTTTCCTCTTTTTTACATTTAGTCCATTAATAAATTTTATTTAATATTCTTTTTGCATATGTTACTAAAATTAGTGTGTTATTAATACTTTGCTGTTGTAGTATTACTATTTCAAATATTTATTTTACTATAGTTCATTGTTGTGTCTGCATGTATGTGCATCTGAGTGTGTCTATTGTAAATCAGTTTTTATCTGAAAAGGATAAATGTTAAATAAATAAATAACATAAAATAAAATAATTGATATGAATATACTATTCTGTATCAGTTTTTTTCTTTTCGTTTTTCTTTTTTAATGTTTTTTTCTTTCTTTTTTCTTTCTTTCTTTTTTTTCTTACTTTTTTCCTTTCCTTTCCTTTTTTCTTTTTTCTTTTCTTTTTGTTTTGTTTTGTTTTGTTTTCTTTTCTTTTCATTTCCTACCCTTTTTTATATTCGATTCATTCATAAATTGCATTCAACATCCTTTTTATTTGTTACCAAATTTGTTGAGTATTTAATGCATTGTTGTAATATTACTATTTCAAATATTTACTTAAATACGTAGTTCATTGTTGTGTCTGCACCTATGTAATTAGATTTATTTAGTTGTCCTCCTTTGTAAATCAGTTTTTATAACTGAATAGGATAGACGTTAAATAAATAAATAAATAAATAAATAAATAAATACTGTTTTTATTTTTTGCCTTCACAATAATCCGAAAACATGTGGATTTAAGTTTGCGTATTCTTGTAAAAATACAAATTGAAACTTCAAACATGACAAGACAAGATGACTGTTATGAATGCTTTATTAAAGAAACGTATCTATCTTTCTTCCACAATTTGCATTTCGCCCCATCCGTTTGCCAATCTTATTTTAAACCTTGATCTCGAAGTCAAATGTCTGAACCCCATAATTTCTAGTTTGTGAAAATAGCATTTTACTTTCAAATGTCTAGTACTTTAATATAAAACCAAGCATTTTGCTTTTAAATATCTAGTACTTTAATATCAAACCAAGCATTTTGCAGCATCTATTTTGATCTCACATTCAAGAACTTAGGAATGGGATTTCTTGCAGTTAAATTTTAGACTATGTCATAAGGGGTTTGTTAAAAATGTCTGGATTGAAATGACAATACCTTGGTTTCAGTATGATCGCTTTATATTCTCCGTGCACTTTTAATAACAGCGGTCTTGTTATTTCTTAAACTCTGCATTTCATTAAATGACGTCATTTCAATAAAACAACTCGTCGAGTTTTTAATACGAAGCAAGTAGCTTCCGTTGATTAAATTCCCGAGTTGAAAATGTCGCTAGGACAAGCGGAGAGAGAGAGAGAGAGAGAGAGAGAGAGAGAGAGAGAGAGAGAGATTAAGGTAGGGAGAGATGATTTGTTCATTTATTTATTGATCGATTGATTGAATGACTGAGGTCCTTACTAAGGCGGGAAGAAAGGCAGTGCGGCCTTTTTTTACTTCCATGATTCATCCTTTAACTATTCTCATGCAAAAAGACAAAATAATTCCTGACAAATTGTTATGTGCATATTACTATTTAGGAGACAAATAAGTGTGAAGTTATCACCCTTGTGTAGGCCTACTTAGTCCAATAAACTGGGTGTATGGCTTTGCTTTGTGGTGACGTGGTGTCAAACAGTACATGGTGCAGTTCAAAATTCCAAACAAAAATATTTATTCATATAAAATGTCACTTAACTATATTAATAGCTACGGTAACAGGGAGAGGAGAGAGAGAGAGAGAGAGAGAGAGAGAGAGAGAGAGAGCACATCTTCCGAGGAAAGACAGATAAACTCTATGTCGAGATCCGGAGACGAAGACGACGTCTAAAGCCGGAGTAATTATATTGTTAATTCACTTAAAACAGATAAAAACGGTCATTGGCGACTTTGCCTAAGGTCATTCAACTTATTTTTGTGTTCCCCACTGAAAACGGCTAAACGTCAAGTGATATATTGATTGTAAAAACACTAAATCGTGATTCGGTTGCAAGTTGAATAATGTCTACTCTCTTAGTTACGTTTAGGGAGCGAAGTTTATTTATTTATTTATTTATTTATATAATAGTCTCGTACAGCACAAGTACCATTTTACATAGACAATCCAAATATAATATATAAATAAGTAAAAATAAAATTAAATTTAATAAACCTACAACTAACAAATAATTATTTATATTGATGAACAATAAACAAACATATCAAAATTATAAGTGCAATAAACACAAGAGTAAATAATGTTTAAAAGAATAGAGGGGGAAATGCTAATGACCTTCAACTGCAGTCCAATCACGGATTGATTTTTTGAAAGTATTAAAATCAGAGAATATGTCGAACTTCCCTATAAGCGTCACATTCTGTCCGTCCGTTCGTCTGACCGTGGATAAAACCGAACACGACCCCTGAATGACTAATTTGTTTTTAAAGGTTCATTTCCCGTACTCGGCACCTCCACCAATGGTTTCAATGTACGATCAGATTGTAGTTGTGTATAATATTCTTCTTCGACAATCTGTTGATTAAGTAGCTTCACTTTTTGAAACCAATTTACTTAGCTTTTGACAAATTATTAAGTTGGGTAGACTAAGTCGGTAGCCATACTTGTTATAACCCTTTCAGTACCGATAATTAAATTGGTCAACATTAAGTTATTTTAAGCAATTATTTATACAACTAATTTTTTCTAAGATTTTTAGTATTTTTTAAATATTTTTTATCGTGTTTTTTTTTATGTTGGGAAATTTAGGATTTGAATTATAGCTAAAGAAAAGAAAAAAGAGAAAAGAAATAAAGGTAGAAGGAAGAAGGAAAGGTAAAAATGAAAATTTGATGTACATTCCTAAAACAATTTTTTTTTGCATATTTTACATTCTTGTATCTGCAATATGCAATACAAGAAATATATTACTTTTTCGGGACAACCCAATTTTTTCCATTTTTAGTCTTTTTTGCAGATGTGTATTTTAAATCTTCTCTAAAAAAGTCACTTTTCGTCCAATCGCGATGAGAAAAAAAAATTTGCACGAAAAAATGGGATCAATTTATTCTTACCCGGATATAACTTTAGAAAGTTTATGTCCATGATCACAATGGGACTGAAAGGGGTAAAACCAACGTTGTTCTTACACTCTCAAGGATACCTTCTGAGAGGCGAAGGCACACACTCATGTGAGGTAGGTGTGTGACATTCTTCATCTCACTATTAGTAAACGAGAGAAATAATTTTAAAATTAAACTAACTTGAAATAGATTTTATCCGATGACTCAATATTAATCGATAATGTTTTTAATTTCTTAAAATCAATCAAGTTGTTACACGTCCACAAGATCATTTTTTAAAACTAGGTTTAAACAAATATATTGTTCCTTAATAAAACCAATCAAAATAATAAGTAACGAACACTTATAACCTTAGTGTTGTGTGCCCTTAAACCCAAATAACTAACTGACCATAACTTTGGCGAGTTACTTTCTAACATAAACTTCCCCCCCCCCCCTCCCCTGACCTCCATAGACTTCTCGAAGTTCCTCACGTCTGATAAGTGAACAGGGGAGCAGGAGTTTGTCTTAAACGTTTCTAAAGAGCGCCTGTGAGTATGTTGCTGAAAGACCCCCCCCCCCCCCCGCACGCGGTGTGGAGTTCCCACCCATAATATAATGAGATTACCGTGGTGTTCAACAACCCAACCCCACTGGGGATCGAACCCAAATCCCCCGGACAACCCTATTATTCCCTCTGTGTGTGGGGTCGCGGCGAGGCGGGATCTTGCCGCGTGTCCCAGGGGAGGGGGATTTGGAAACAACCCCCCACCCCCTCTTTCTTCAACGAACTAAAGCGCAAAACACATGTTTGTCATTTGAGGCATTCTTTACAACTCTGGGCTGAAACTATAGTGATATAAACTTGAACGTGTTCAATGTTTGTGAGAAGCGTTGTGTACGACAGAGTTTACGCTTGTTGGTCTTGTGGTTAGAGTCTCTGCTTCCAATGCAGCAGGTACAGGGTTCGATTCCCGTTAAAGTAAGAAGTTTTAAACTTCTGATTTGAACTTAGTCCATCAGTTCTTACTCAGGAATTTGTAAACGGTGACTTTGGAGCCTTTTAGCAACGAGGCACATAATCCATTTAAAGTTGTTCTGAATCGGCCTTGTTGATTCTGGCGTTGATCCGCGGGTGTTCGCACTGTTCATACAACTGATTGATATATTTCCTATTTAAAAAAATGGATCTTTGGTTGGTAATCGCTTACTCGTCGATTGCGTCGGGGCCTACAGGGTTGGCTTGGTCGCCTTGGTTTACTGTCCCCCGCTGAAAATCAGTTATAAGACTGTGTGGTTAGACCATAGATATTGAACACCTATTATAGGCTTACAATAGGGGTTCAATATCTATGGGTTAGTTAGACTCTAAAGACCCCCAAAGACCTCAGATAAAGAACGCATTTGAGTTCTTTGACGCCCCCTCCACCGCCACAACCACATCACCGCCACCTGTACGTACCCAATCTGACGAATCCACCGCCTGTTTCCCTCGACGCAATTTCCCTTTCCGGTCTATTTTCCCTTCGTTTTATCTCGCACCCTTCCGTTCGTTCGTTTACAATCGAGCGCGCATTGTAACGTTTAATTTCCTATTGATATTGAAGTTAGTTCGGCGCTTCGCCGAGAGATGTCAGACCCCGACAAAGAGAAGTTGAAATTCGCTTTTCTTCAAACGGATCGTCTGTTCTGAACCCGGATTATCCCCTAGCTGAAAGTCGTCGTCGTCGTCGTCTTCTAGTCTGGGTGATAAACCGGTTATTTTTCATTCTCTTTTCTTTCTTTGAGACGCGGATCAAAGAATACAAACAGAGGAGGAGGCTTCTTTCATTCTATGTCGTTATTCAGTGATTACAAATCGGAAGAGATCAAGGGTTTTGAGGGATAAAACTGGTTATTTCGGGAAACCAGCAGATGTGGCTCATGCAGAATGTGCGAGGCTGATTCGTGAGGTCAAAAGTACCCCCCCCCCCCACCCCCCACTGAAAGTATATTTTCAAAACTTTCTTCAGCCGTTAATGTGAACGCTAGGGATTGAGTCCGTTTAAACAGAGCTTATTTATTTAACATATTTATTTATATATTTATTTATTTTTATATTTATTCATTCATTTATTTATTTATTAATTTATTTAACGTCTATCCTATTCAGTTAAAAACTGATTTACAAAGAAGGACAACCTTATAGTCATTCCTTTCCCAACAAGACTTACTTCAAAATACCTAGTTCGACAGCTGAAAAGAGGCACGTATTCTCTCTGGGAAGGTTTCCCTGAAATAAATAATAATCTTCCGGGAACCCAGATAACACGTGATTGTCAGTGACCTTGAAGGGGGTGGAGGGATCTGTACACGTATACTCAAACCGTGTCTTACTGGGCCAGTACCTGAGCGACCCTTCTTTTGATTACATCCGCTCCGGCTTGCGGTCAATGGATAATCCCTAGGAAATAAAAGAGTCTCGCTCAGGTACTGGGCCAAGTAAGACACGGTTTGAGTATGGGTGACGCGCCCCATCAGCCATGGTTGGCTTCTCAAGCTTCTTGTTCTTACCGATACAGTAAAGCGATGCTCTACATTCGAGGGGTAACAGATTTGAAAGAAGCCACCGACAAATCTTCAATTCTTTAATGATAATGACGTTAATATAAATAAAGCTTACGTTGTAAACAGTTACAAACATTTTCGAATTAAGATGTTGATTGTCTGCCTCTCCATATATAATAAGCTGCCAAAACATCAAATTTCATACTGTGTTTAGTAGCAAATTAAAAGCATTTCTAGTAGAAAGAGCATTTTACTCGCTAAACGAATTCCTAACAAATTTACCTCTGTCCTCCACCACCAACTGTCCCTTATCCGTACTATAGACCCTACACGTATATTTTACATTCAATATTAATACGTTTTTATAATCATTATATCATACCATATGCTAGCGTTTTATATTATAATTCATTCTAAATCACATTGTATTATATCACACATTTTACTCAATAGTAGTATACTATACTAGATAACTATAACTTGATCAACATGAAATGCACATTCTTTTTTTCTATTCATTTTATACTATGTTTTAGCCTTAGGAACTATTCACTCCCTCTTCACGAAGAGGTGTATACTTGTGCCATGTATTGGTCTAAATGAATAAAGATCTACTCTACTCTAATCTCAATTCACATTTTTTTCAAAGATATTTTCTAATGTGGACTTTTTATTTGAGTAAAATTGACTCCGATTTTTTTTGCGTTATTTGTTCTCCTCAAGCTTTCGTTATCTTTGTTAAACTCAAAACTAGATAAATAGTAAATCTATTGTAAAATTAATTGTTATTCGGTGACTCAAGGCAGCAACTTTATCTGTAGAGTTTTTAATGTAGGTTATGTAATAAATAATGCAGTCAGATGTCAAAGGTATCTTAATGCGATCTACAACATCATTCTTAGATCCAAGACATGGCTACCTGAGAGACAAATACATGTACGTCAATACACGTTGAGCCCGCTTTCTGCAGCGAGACGACGAGTAAGGAAATTGCATCAGCCCCGGGACGAAATACGGAGGTGAAATGCTTGTAAGAAAATTAAATTAGGAACAGATGGATCAGGGCGGAGTGAGTTGAGAGCTGCGCATCCATGAGACGGAGCACGAGGAACGAGGATGACGGAACCAAGGGGTGACAAATATATAAACACTAGGCCATCCCAACTAGGTATCTCGTCCCGCTAGTTGCTACTAAACAAATGCTATCGATATTTTTAAAAATCACACTTTTATTTATTGTAGGCTTAAATCGCAATGGATCTAGCTGATTTTGTTAACTTTTCTCAGTAAACTCGTATTGGATGACTATTTAAAATTTCAGCGCAATCTGTTCAGCGGTTCGGCTGATTTTCGACGTACAGACAGATAGACAGACAGACACACAGAATCACAGAATGAGGGCCGTTTGAGTTGAATGGAGACACTCAGTCGCTCCGCTCCCTCGTTTAATTATGTATAAATATTACGTATTAGCAAGCTTCGAATTACTAAACTCTAACATCGATCATGTTTTAGATTATGATGCTAGTTTGATGAAGTTTATTACAGCAATCTTAATGGAGGATTGGCATATACACAGCTTTATGGTAGGAAAACATTTTATAGTGGCGATTAAATTTAACGACCAGCGAACCTACTTGAAACCTATTAAACTAATGCCTCGTGTAGACCCCTCCATCCCTCCCCGCCCACCCGCACTCTTGCGAATATCACATGATACCATGGTGTAAATGTGAACATGTGGGCTGGGGGGGTAATATTCTACCCGTGGCTTTTCACAAGGAGTAGTAATCTGATGTTACAAGTGAAGATGCATGACAAATATGTGTGAGTATTTGATTTGGATGATGATGGAATGATGTTAAAAATTGAGTATTGAATTGTACTTGTAAAGATTCTTACATTTTGGTTTTACGCAATTCATTACATATTGAATTGTATGTATTTGTATTGTACGGCATTTTATACACTTTAAATTAAAAAATGTCTGGACCGGCACCTCCACCATTCCCTTAAAATTTATTTTGTTGTTACACGAAAATTAGGCTCATCTTATAATAGGCTACTGCATGTAAAATTGAATACTGGATTTTACTTGTAAAGAATTTTACATTTTGTTTTTACCGCAATTCATTACATATTGTATGTATTTTTATTGAACGATAATTAATAAGTAAAAAAAAAATGTCTTGGACCGGCACCTCCACCATTCCCTTAAAATTATTTTTTGTTGCCAGAATCACGGGTACACGCACATTACTACTTAGTTTTTAGATGAACGAGTCGATGGTAAAATCTTGAGAATGTTGTTTATAAAAATATAAGTGCAAATGTGAGCTCCATGGAATGCACATATTAGTTTTTGGAATCGAGTATTTCTCGCAAAATATCCAATAGCGACATTCCGAAAGTTATTTAATACGTGACAGGGCACAAATTACCTAAATCATTTCGTCGACAATAGTTCGTGGACTTCATCAAAAACTTGGCTGCATTGTTCACACCGAACTTCTGTGGGGGGGGGGGGGGGGGGACTACCTCTCCATCGGAAAGTTTCACTACTTCCAGCAGGAACAGCTCTGTCGTCGAGGAACTTTCATCACAGATTCGAAAAAATAACAACAATCGCGCTCTCTAAAACTGCCTTCAAGTAAGAAAACATATCACTCTAAATTAAAAGAGCGGAAAAACACTCAAATCGAGTGAAATTTCGCTCCTTTTTTAGCTTGTATTTGCACCACTCTTTCTGAGTGACCACCACTCCTAGAATTGAGTGTGAAATAATTCCAATCAATTATAATAGAGGCTTAAAATT
>JAMZAV010009266.1:0-46259 GCA_024449915.1 Sweltsa coloradensis | reverse complement strand
GGTGCCAGAGTTTATTTTCAAATTTGTACAAAAACTTCACAGGATTATTGCTGTATCAATGCCCTAACTATTGACAGTAAATATTTTCAGATTTATTGTGGGTTAAGGTGTAAAACTTGTGTTATGCTTGAAATCTGCACTGAAATCTACATTTGTGTGTGGTCAGTAGAATGTTTTTGGAAAATAATAGCTGAAATTATCAACCATATCAATCTGAGGGTCAGATTCGTTGCTCATTGTGTAGACCAAAATTCTATTCTTAAATAAAATACAGCCCACATCCCGAGGTATACATTAATATCAACCAGGGGTAGGCAAATAATAAAAAAGATTTCGATCTTTTACTTTCACCCATCCTAAGGCTTCACACGTTGTCCTCCCCTAAAGGTATCCTTTGACTGCCCACCCCGCCTCCCACGCCCCGTTATATACCAGGCCGTGGTGGATGGGGTTTACAGTCTGGAAGACTAGGCGAGGAGAGAACCAGGCCAAGAGGCTCTGCAGCATCTTTGTCTTGAAGTTATTATTATTGTTGTATGCTTAAAATAGTTCATATTTTTCGTTGTTCTCTTGGCACGCAAAATGAAAAAATACAATTATTTACACTTATTACAAACCTCCGCCCGTTCACTGGCTTCGTAAACCATTCACACAGCTCGGACTAACTCCCACCTCGGAAATGAATCTTGACTGCTATTTCCGAAGTCATCACTGCACAAACGTTCCGCCCTCGAGTCTCCTTGTTGTTCCCAAGTTGTCTCGGACGTCGGTCGTAGGCCTACGATCGGCAGGTCCCCGGACAGGAACTCGAAACGGGGGGAGGGGCGATGGTCGTTCTACTGCGTACGGTGCTGCAGTACTGCGTCGAGGATCGTCCGCGTGGAGCGTGCGTCTTACGGGGCGGCTGGATGTCCAGGTTGATGTCCACTTGTTAGGCGCCCTCGGGATACTAGGGGGCGCTTTATCCGGGGGTGTGGCCAGTCTCACAGCCTGGAGGATATCTTCAAAGGAATCTTTGAAAGAGATAGGACCCTCTCCTTCTTCTTCTTCGCCATCAGGAATCGACGACAACCTTGCTGGGACCGCCAAGTCCTCTCGCATGGATTTGAGAATGTTCTCGAAGTCCTTGTCCATCTTGATGTTTCAGGTGTCTGCCTTGAACTTGACCTTGACCGTACACACAAGAAAGTTAGTTAATTAGTTGGGGTTTTAGGGCAAAAAACAGTAAAGCTATCAGTGCCCATCAAATTTTATGATTGCTAAATATATATGAATTTCAAATTGAATTTTTAAGAAATTAATAACATTATCGCTTGTCGTAGAGTTGTCTGATAAAATTTCTTTGAGGGAAGGTTTTAATTTAAAATCTTTTCTATCACTACTATATTTTGTACAGGTTTCTAAAACGTGTTTTATAGTTAAAACTTCGCCACACTTATCACAAATGGGAGGATCTTCACCTCTTAGAAGATATCCGTGAGTGAGGTATGTGTGCCCGATTCTTAAACGAGCCAGAACCACTTCTTCACGGCGAGAGGAGCGACGTGAAGAGATCCAGGCTGCCGTGCTATTCTTGATTTGACGCAATTTATTGTTTTCTATCTTGTTCCAGGAATATTGCCATTGCTCTTTAAGTTTTTTTTTTTACAAAATGCTTTTAAATCTGAAGGAATGATTAGCTGATAGTCAATGCTGTCTTTTTCGCATGCTGATTTTGCACATTTGTCTGCTACTTCATTACCTAAGACCCCGCAATGACCAGGGACCCAACAAAATACTACAGACTTTTGTTTATAGGAAAGATTTTAAGTATAATCTGAATCTTGTGAATTATGGGATGACTTGGATAAATTTCAGACATTGCTTCGAGGGAACTCAAAGAGTCTGTGCAGATAAAAAAAACTTTGTTTCGTTACTCCTTTGGACATATAGTAGGCTTTGAAGTAATCCCAAAAAGTTCAGCATTATACACATGAACATTGGGTGGAGGTGGAAAGTGAAGTTACCTGCATCATTTAGTATAAGCACAACCAACCAAATCATCCATTCTGGGAGAATCTGTAAAGATGCATCTATAGTCATGAAAATGAGAACGTATTTCTTGAAATAATGCTTGAAATTGATGTATTGGATGTAAGACCCTTTTTGTATCGAGACAGTTTGGGTGATGCAAGTCGGTTTGCAGAACGTCCAGGTGGAATTGAACCGTACGACGTTATGAAGGCTAAAGGCAATGTTATGTGCAATTTCTCCAACAGCTCAAGCGAACGAATGCCTACTGGTTCTAATTGCTTTTGGACGTAAGAAATAACGATTTTTAAAAGGGGGATCTAAAACTGCATGTATGATGGATTTTTTGAGTCACCTTTTAACGACGCCACATAATTAAGCATCGAGTAATTCCTTCTAGTGAGTAATGATGTTCTCCTGCTTCGTTGAATAGGCTTTTAACAAGGGCTGGTTCGGAATGCGCTGTTGACAATCGAATACCAGTGGGGGTTACTTTTATCCAACGTCCTGATGTATGAAGGCCTAGAAGGGAGTTGTAAAAAAAGGGCTAGAAAAGTCCAGTTTTGAGCGGTAAGTACTCTGTATAATTGCAGCATGATAGTTCGGTCTGCACCCCATGATGTATTGCTGAGAGCACGGAGAATATTTAAGGATCTCTTGCATTTTGATTTTAATTGTTGAAGATGCGGCTTCCATGTAGCTTCATCAAAAAAACCATGCTCCAAAACACGAGCAATGTGGGTAAAGTTTAAAGGTCTTGTCCAAGCATTTTAAGATTGGTGGCAAGTGAATTCCCCTATTACTTTTTAAAAAAATACATGCGGTTTTGGATACTGAAAAATTTTAAACCCGTTTCCTTGGACCATGTTCAAGGTGTCTGATATTAATTGAAGTTGTCTTTTATGGAACTCAGTATGATCCCTTTGAATAAAATTGTAAAATCGTCTACAAAAAGCAAAAGACACTACTGGTTTCTTAACAAAGGAAGTGATGCTATTAATAGCTATTGCAAATAAAAGGGACATGATAAATTTGATTCATGTAGTCGGCCTATACCTAAACGCTTTTGTTAATAGTAATTTAAATCCTAGGGCCAATCTTTCCAACTTGGTTAACATAGAAAGCTACTGAAGGTACTTTTTGTGCTGTATGTTAGTAGCCTATATTCATATTCAAAATAATTTTTTTGTATTTTCCCTGTTGAAGTCCTATCATTCTTAGTGACTAGTAACTTGGCACATACCCTATTTTTTTGTTTTTTTGTTATTGATTGTGAACTTATCCCATGATGTGACGGGCCGGGCCCCCCAGTGTAGGGTTATGCCCATGTCCATACCCTTTTTAGCCTTGGTGCCCTACTTATTCTTCCCTATTTGGCAAGTTAGGCCTACTTACTAAATAATTATTAGTAAATAATTTGGGTGTAAAATTTATGTTTTTGCCTTATAATCTGAAATCAAGAACTGTTTGATGTCCATATGTATAACCTGTTTTATGTCATAGTGTTCAAAGCAAATTGTCTGCTTTAAAATTTCAAAAAATTATAAAAATATTTATTTATAGCATTATTTCATGTATGACGTGGGCTTAACATTGTTTTGAAGTTATCTTGTAATGACAGGTACTTTTTAAGTATCTTGTATCTTTACCTCGGTACATTTTTAAAAAGGATCTTGTTCCTGGATCTAGGTACATTTGAACAAGAGTATCTGTATCTGTATCTGGGTACAAATAAAAAGTATTTTACCAAACACTGATGCCGACCCAACTCAGAGTTGGACGTGGCAACAAATAATGATGATGATTTTCAAAACGTGAGATGCAGCTTTTTATGTAAAGCCATTATTTGTCAATAGTATTTAATATTTAAAAAAACATAATATACTCTTTAAAAATGGAGTTGTCAAAAATAGGGGCCCCCGGCCATTAGGAGTGCAGTGCAGAGAGAATGCGAGAGAACGGAAACTGGCTTTGCCCAAATACGGGCGAGAGAGATACTATAGCAGTGCGCCCTTTAAAGAGACGACAGACCGTCCCCGAACTAAACTAGGGATGAGCGATATGCGAATTAAAAAACGGAAGATAAGCAGAAAAGGGAACGTGATTGGCTGACCAAATGACATGACAAAACGACTGGAGTCAAAACCAAAATGAAAAAAATGAAAAGTTAAATACAATGAAAATAGCACTAAACAAAGCGACGAAAAAAACAAAAAAATAATCGGCGCGAACAAGTTTCATTTAAATATAAGCGTTGTTTTGATGTCATTTTTTATGTTTAGTTTTAGTTACCTGACACTTGTTGCTTGATAATTACACGTTTTTAGAGATTAATAAATATAAATATTATTACTCGCTCGCTAATGTCAACTTTTACAGGTAAAAACAGTAAAAAAAACATTATATACACACCGGAAAAACTATAAGTTTGAACCCAAACACAAACACATTCAACATTCGATTATGCTTTCGGCCGTACACAGATAATTGGGCCTACTGAGCTGTTTAACTGAGATTAAAAATAGTTGACAGCTTTGATAAAGAGGGGGAAACAATGCGTGGTATTCTGCACGTATGCGTGGGCGAGCCCATACGATCCACGGGGGAGAGGCTGTACAGTTTTACCAAAAGCATCACAAGACACAAGCAGAGCCAAAATCGCTACGCGGAATAAAGACGAAAACTTTAATAAATACATTTATATTCACAGGTTTTGATTCGCTGTGTTATATGGGTCGTTATCATATGGTATTGAACTATAGAATACATGGTAAATAATAAATTTAGCGGGTAAAAGCCCTTTTAACCCACGTGGTGTGCGATGCACTTGACTTGGTAGACAGATTTTAATCAGCCTTGGTCAATTATTTCTTTTCTCTTGGCAAAGCTAAATAATATGGCTTTTGGGAAGTTTTTGTGAATATATCAATAAGTTGCCTTATGACACTTTGCAAAGCATTGTGCATATAATCTGGCAAAAAACCCCACACCAAGTTAATAGCAGGAATCTTCATTACTGGCGTCTCTCCCTTCACATCACTAACTTTGGCATTCGAGTCTTGGGCCTCATGCATAATGGCACGCACTTCTGCGTCAGTACGGTCAGCGTAGTCGGGCACATCGATCGGGTATTTGTCGGTTCTATCCACACATTTACCTGTGTGGTAACAAACAAAAATAACACCCAAAGTAACCATTGGATTGCGTGCTGTTTTGTAGGAGCGGACGAGCTACTGAATCCATAGCGCAACATATAGAAATGAATTTTGAAATAACTTCATTATGGTCCTTTTGCCACCCTACGCCTGTAAAATAAATGTCTTGCCTGTGTCACGAACTGCTCAAAAAATAATTTTATAGCAGGCTCAACTTTACTAAACCACAGTCCACACAAGATTGGATTGTTGAACCGTGTCTTGGGAGGAGGCTCATTTATGATTAAATCAATCGGCCACATCGTATTACGGGAAGATTTAAAGATTGCGGCTCCATCAGTATTAAAATTACAGGTGAAGTTGAGCCCTCGGTGCAGAAACTGTCCAACCTTCTTTAATTCTTGATATAAATACGAATCATCTTTCATTGTACCCGAAGCACTCGATAGAGGAAGTTTAATTTGTTCTCTTATCATGTATCGTTCCAAAAATACTTTAAGCTGATGAGCCACATCTAGGATAACAAAATAGTTGCCATTTAAAAATGACAATGTTCGTTCCTGCAAACATTTTCCATAGTTAACTATTTTATCTTTGTTCGTTATTTTACCGAGCATGCTTTCAGATGTCTTTAGAAATGCGTTGCAAGACTCGCAGAAAAAATTAAATGTTGCCTGGTTTAGACCTCGTAAAAACATTTAATCAATTACGTGTTTGGATGGTTTTAGAACTTGTTGGCCTACTATTTATAGTAAATGCGTGGCGCATTACGAATGGAAAAATTAGTAAAATAACCTCACCTCTCGTTAGCCCCCAGTGGTGGTGGGGTGGGGATTATTGCGTATGGGTTGCGTGACATGTTAATTGAAAGGTATTTCTACTAATGAACTGATAATATCTAGAACACTCGATTTTACTTCCATCGAGCTGCACTTCACCCTTCGAGAACTAACACAGAATTGTGTGTTAAAAAATAGTATTCCCCGCTTAGTGGTTGGCCTTTCATGTGTGGTTTCATGCTTATTCGGTTCCGACAGATCTTTTAAAACTTCGTTAACATCTTTCCCTACTGATGCAATCAGAATTGCGTGTTTTTACGCTGCCCTCTGTGCTTGTTTGTAGTCAGACCATTTGCGATGAAAGACTGATCCAGTCTCTGAGAGGCACGCACAAAAGTTTTGGACAAGCGGGTTATTTTCCGTTGGAGATCAAGATACCTCATTTGTTACCCCTCTTGCTGCAACAGCCCCCGGTAGTTTTGCGGGAATGCCGAGAGATGGCGCTGCACAAACAGTTTTTTTCGTGACCTGTTTGACAACTTTAAAAAGTAATTTTTCTTTCCAATTTTCACTCATTTTACTTCCCGGTGTAACAGGAGCTTTTGTGTTTCCTCCAACTTTAATGCCCAAATTTTGTAACACTTGTTGTCTGGCCGATACTACATTGTTTAAACACAGTCAGTCATTAAAAACACCAAATCATAAAAGTTTCAAGTTCAACATACAGTTTTTGGAAGCCGTGTCCATATGACAGCATTGACGCTTTCGTTTGGATTTTGTGTCCACTCCGTGAAAACATTTTTTTAACAACTAAAAAAGTCCTTAAAGATAGTCCTGATCAACCTTTTGCTATGGAAGTGAGTGCGTTTTTGTTCATATGTTGGCCTCCCATTAGCATTAGCTCTATTAAATTTAACCAAAAGGTTTATCCGTTTGGAAGAGCCCATGTCTGGTTTTTCAATTTCAGACCAATTAGGAAGTATGGCTCACTCTTCACCATTTATGTTAAAACCCTTTTGTCCATCACAAGGTATCTCGAACAGACTCCGGGACGTCTCTTTCCGTATGTTGGCAATTCTTGGGATAAATTCAATTTTTAAATTACTTTGCCTGTGCCACAAATGTAACGGTTTACAACTCCATTTAGTAAGTATGGCTTGTTTGTGCAGATTCTATTGGAGGCACAGTGATAATATCTTTGGACCCATTTTGGTTATCCTCACTTGCTGGGATTTGTCATAGAATTTCACATATTTCCTTTAAGCTGAGGCCAATTTTCTTTTCACTATTGCGCACATATACTCGGTACAAAGACACAAAAGGTGTTAAACTGTTATGGTAGACAACTTACAATAAGAGCACGGTAGTGTTTGTAGAGTTAGTAGTGTTATATTAGCCGATAGTTAAGAATCATCGATCGATCGATCGAGATAATTCGATCGATCCATCAACAGTGAATTTTGTAACAAAAAGCAGTGTAAAAAAGCACGGGAAAACAGTGTATTCATATTGTGAATATAGGAATTAGCAGTCATATTGGATTTAAACTTTTGGTGTAATCGGATCATTATTCAAGCATTTCAATGTGCGTAGAAAGAATTTTTCCTCCCCAAATTCATTTAGTGCTAATAATGGACAGTCAAAAAGGGCATTTTTGAGGGAAATGCCAACAATGGTAAAACCCAAATGGGGTAAATGCAAAATCCGATTTTCCCAGACCGGATTTTTTAAAATACAATGAAAGCTTTCACAACCCGTAAAAAGTCCTTGTATTTAAATCGATTTATTACGGATTTACCGGGCATTGTTGAATGGGCGTTAAAAAATTGGAAATAAGTGGTATTCCAATGAGCAAATATAAACCACGAGTAGTATTGTAAAAAAAAATCGCAAATTTTTTCCTCCAAAATCTTAGTGACAGGATTACTTCATCTCGGCCACCGGAACAAAAATCGACCTGTTGTCAATTTTTGTCTTAAAGTAGACAACAAATTTGGCTTTCTTGTCTTCAGCAAAGCATTTAACAACTTGTCGATTTAAATAATGTTTTGTGTTGTTATTCTAGTTGTGTCCCCATCGTTAGTCATCGTTAGTCATGGCATTATCAGTTGCAAACTTGGGTTAGCCATCCATACATATCACACAATTGTTTGCCTGTTGCGGTTCGGTTCTGGCTCAGGTATTCGAGCTGGGTGTTCCTCGTCATCATTGTCGCTGGTTGAAAACCGGCAAGGGGACAGACCAATATATTATGTGCAATTTAAAATATAAAATGTAGATATTAGGAAAAGTAAATTCTAAACTTTCCACCAAAGGCCATACTTATAAAACCTATTTGGTTTGCCTATGTTTTTCTATAATACTATTGGCTCTATGTAATCTATCCCAAAATAACAATTGATAATAGCTATTGTAGGTTTTCACCACTCTGATTAAACAAAAACATCCTGTCAGAGTTATATAAATATGAGTTATATTATATATAAATGAACAACATTTTGATTCGTGTAATAATGATAATTTCATTTAATAATAATAAATTCATTTAATTCACATGACCTCACAAAAGCTTACACATCTCGTTCGGTGGTAAAGGTAGATTTAAATATTTCGCTTATCGCACCAGCTTCGCGTAATAGTTCTCGAGGGTACCTTCTTTGCAATCATACTGCCCTTGATATAGTGCGATCAATGTGTCTTCTCAAACACAACTATAGTGCAAAATGTGATACCAGCATACAAATTTGCAATTATGTAGATTTTGTGATGAGGAAATTTGAAAATAACTGGCTCCACAATGGGGTCTTATTATTTAAACTATTAATTAATTAGTTAACTATCTAATTAGGTAATTATGTGACACGAATTTCAAAGTGGCAATAAATTCGCCATGTTTGGTATTAATTAAGAGCATTTTTCACCTTTATCCAGAAAAAAATACATTGAAAAAATATGCTGAAATATTATTAAGTTATAGTTAAATTTGGTGATTTTGGTGATTTTTTAGTTTTTGAACCAAAAGATCAACGTTTAAGTAAAATTTCTTCTAACCAATGATATCACAGTGTTCACAAAAGAGCTGGTAAAACTATTAATTAGATATCATTTCATTTCAATAATAGTAATTCCAAATATTTAAACACAAATAACAAATATGGCATAAAGATGTTCTACTATGGTACAAAAAGATATTAACTTTAAATTAGCAATCTTAAAGCTTTTGTTAATGAGAAATTCCAGCCATTTCGACTGCCTATGTTTGACTCAAATCTCCATTTGACAATGTGTGAGCAAGAGGGCCAACCAAATGCATAAGTCGATCGTAGTGCACTAAGAAAGTGATGCTTTGGTTTGAGGAGAATCTTTAAGAAGATGGCAATACAAATGGTTGTGTTCAGAACACTATGTGGTTAACAACCATTTACAATCCAGGTTGCAAAGACTTGGCAGTTACAATATAATTATTTTTCCCAGGAGCAAATAAAAATTCCCATACTTGATTGTGTTACTGGACACAAGATCTCCTATAAGAAGAGCAAGTTGCGTACAAAGCAAGCATCCTCAGCCGAAGGACATTCTTATATGGGAATGCGTAAAATATCAAAGTAAGAAAGGTGGCTTATACGAAAGATCATTGAAAGCTGTAGCTAAACGTCTGTATTTTGAAGTTAAGAGTATCAATGTAAATAATTTGATTTAAAAAATAAAGTAGCTCAAAATCCAAAACATGTCATATTTGGCAAATCCTTCAAAACACATCATGATCATGAGTCGACACACAAATATCAGTGGAACCTTCTACCTTGTGCCAAACACACTCTTCGTAATTTCCAGTGTAATACATGTAAACCCTAGAAATCATTTAAACCAAGGTTAATGACCAGTAAACAACCCCAGAACGAGAAATACCGTTTTCTCAGTAGAGGTGCTTACAATGATACCTTGAGTTTTCTAAAAATTTAATGCGTATCGCCCCCCCTCGATAAAACGTGCTTGATGTTGCGGCATTTTTGAAATGAGCTCTGTCAGCACTAGGAAGAGTTGAAAAGGAAAATGTTGTCCAAATGTAGTAAAAGAATTCCTCGGGCAAGGCATGTTATACTGGCTACACTGCCCCTAGCTTGGTATAGCCAGAGTGAGAATCCTAGCTACATTTCCCGTCTCAGAATCGTCAAGTAAAAACCGAGAAGACTATGTCAGTTTGTTCAAATTGGGCTATTTTAGATTTCCATAGATCCACCTGAAGAAATTATGGACACACTTTTATTATGATATTAACCTTTGCATGTGTGTAGTTAATGTGTTTCAAAAACATTTTGCATTTCAAGAAATTCTTGAGAAATAGTCTTAAGCTAATCATCTGAAACTTCAACATTTAATGTATCCAATCAGAATTGCATTATCTTTGTTTTGGTTTCCGACACCTAGAGCCAATAAACGTGAAAAACGGTGGATGTAATACCCGAAAGACGTAAACTCATTGAAAACGTTTGTATTCTGTGTCTAAGTTATGAAAAGGAACAGATAATTGAGAAAACATTGATTTGATCGAGTTGATATCTGCTTCATCGGCATTGTGAGTTGACAATATATTAACAATTTTATCTGGATGATGACACAGACGGAGACGACCACGACGTGGGGGAACCCCTGCCCACCCCATATGCTTTGTGGCTGGTTCTGACCAGCAACAGGTCTGTCACCCCTTGTTCCCCTGCGCCATCCCTTACGTCCCTCCTTCGTCTCGATTAGCCAAGTTGCATAAATATGAGACGGATAAGCAATATCCAATCACATCAAGAAGAAACTGGTATCAATTCAATACCTAAAAAACTCAGTATATCTGAAAAATTGATTGCTCAAGACTCCGTGAACAGCATTACGACAGTACAATTAAGAAACAAAAACTAACGATTGTCTATGTAAAATTTCGAAAATGAATGTGCTGGATGACTGGCCATGCATATCAATAACATTGTGTACAATAACATCTGAGGGGCTTTATATGGTAATTCATCATTCTAGTCGTTAGATTAATCTCAAAGTCTACATGCTTACTTCGCATTGTGCTTACGGAAATAAAGTTAGTGTTTTAAAGTCCCTGTTACAACCATCGTCTGTGCATCTCTATGGTCCTACACTTAGGGTTAAACGTAAAATGAAAACACAAGGTTTTAATACTTGAAAAGGTCCCTTTACAAACAATAGCAGAGTGGCATAACGCTCGGTTAAAAAACACAAATCTATGGTTTAAATTTAAATTAAAAATCCGATAATATGGTGATTTCAATTAGGTATTTGATACCTACAGGACAGTTAATAAACACCAATCATTAAGTTTTATACTTTCCATGCCCATTACACGTCATACTCTTTAAGTCATTCATAAGAGTGCCAACTGCACATACCTCCCCCAATCCCATGGAGTTGTCAATTCATATGCAAAATTTTGTTTTTTCTATGAACAGCCACACCGTTTTGCCTCCTCGGGTAGCTGGCGTGCAACGCATGAAAGGTTTTTAAAACACGTGTCAATTGCCTTTAAAGGTGATTCTATCTTGTAACTGACTTCATATTCGACACACACAATGACGCAGTGATGTTGTCTAACGGTTAAACCACCCACTATGTTGGGTGTGACTGTGAGTTTGAGTTTCCAGCAGTTTTTTACTCTTTCTTGTTCGCCAGGAATGGCTGTAGCTCACCAATGTCTGTGAAACGCAAAAAACATTGGAGTACCTCAACACATGGACGAGAGGGAATGATTTTAAAACTAAAACCTAATAAAAGAAATTTTATCTGAGAATCTAAAGAACATAACCAATGTTTTAAAAATACCCTGAAATCAACACAGCCTGTACAATAAGATTAAAAATAACATGCCATTATATAAGAGAATACAGGGCCAATGATAACCTTAGTGTTGTGTGCCCTTATAACCCTACTACACTAACTAACTAAACTTAAACCCAAGTACTCAAATAGGCCTACTTTGTAAGTAAGCTTTATATTCCTATAGTACACTTTAGTTTCAATATTTACAAAGTTAGAGTTAAAATTGCACTGTGAATTGCATCATGACAAAAATAGCGTAGGCCTATAGAGGGACATCATTGCTTAATGTTTTTATCAAAGCAAATAATAGCTAGGGCCTGCTAACCTGCAATTTCCTCTGGAAGGCTTATAGAAAAGACCAAAAGTGCTAGCCTACTTTGTTGTTGGAGAATAATCTGTTTTAAAACTTAATGTCAAAGAATAAACAAAAGGCCCACATAATAAATCAAATGTTATGATAATATAATGGAATCATAACAAATCAAAACATAGCAAATGGATCAAATGGACCCTAAACATGATTGGAAACTTACACTTTTATATTCTTATTAAATAGGATAGATATCTGCTCTTCTGTCGTCGTCGGGGATAACTTCCCCTTCCCTTGGACTACCTCCCGATTCGCGGACGAAATGACAACCGACGGATGATGACACGGAGACCACGCGTGGGGGAACCCCTGCCTCCCATACGCTTGTGGCGGTTCTGACCAGCACAGCCTGTCCCACCCCTTGTCCCCCCGCGTCGCCCCTTACGTCCTCCCCTTGGGAAAGAAGAAAACATGGTGGTAATCCACAATTATTGAAAAAGAAAATTTGGTAAGATTCCAATACACTTGACATGGGCACTGATAACTCTACTGCTGAGTGGCAACTAAGCTGATTGTGGAATGGGGCCTTTAGGATAGGCCCCAAACAGAATTACCTTCGAGAAAGTGATGGTTGGTTGCCGAATTTATGGATAAAATTGTTACATTGAAAATAGGCCTACGTATGTACAACGCAGAAAACAATAGAGGTTTCCACACGATGTCTTGATTTGATAACGTAAAAAAATAGTGTTAATCAGTAAGAAAACTAAATATTAACTAGTAAATTTTGTCGATCTGGCCACAGATCAAAATTCAACCGTGCAGTCTGCCTGATGAACGTCAGTAAGCCACAAAATATGTGACTACTTCCTGTACAATAGGCCTACCTGATTCTTTGAAAGACAATCCGGGATAAAAAGTTATGTTCTTAGTCTGTGGCCATATTATTAGCGTGGGCGAGTGCTATTGTAATTTGCCATATTTTGTGAAAACAAAATATAGCACTCAAAACTCAAAGATAAAAAAACAAAATTTCTCAATCAAAGTGGTGTGTAGGCATTACGGGATATGTGCAGACAGACAATTGTGTTTCTTATAAGAAAACACATTGAGGAAAATGTAAAAATTGACTTTATGGTAGTTTTCACTTCGTTAGCGCACAGAAGGTTGCTTTAGGGATTGATTAGGCCTACAATAAAAAAGTAATCATTCAAATCTTACCTTGATGTGTACGATGAAACCCTTGTTGGGTTTCTGCACAGGATGGTCTCGCCATAGGTTTTTGTTTTTTTCCACGAACGTTCAATGGCGAACGTTTGATAACAACATCCAAACCTCGGCACCGTCTTGAGGTTATAGGAAAGCCAAAAAAGGAATTAAACCATAAACACATGGGATGGACAAACACGTTAAATTGCATAACATTAAACCTCTTTTAGAATTCACGGTTTAACGTTGGGGGGTTTGAACTCCGTTGCATACGCCACTGTTGGTACTAGAAAGGCACAACTATTATGAGCATCATTCGAGAGCACACACATGGATCTAAAACGTAACAACAACAACACTGTCTTCAATTTCCAAGTGAAAAATGCAACTTAATTAATTTAGACATAGTGGCCTATGCTTTTGGCAATCTTTTATGTCGAAAAAATACGTAGCGTGGATGCCAGGACATCCTAAATAGATCACCATTTTGTATCGATGAAAAATTATAATAAAATCACTAAAACAAAGCATCAATGTTAAGGTACCTAAACTTGTTTTAAACGGAAGAAAACACAAAGGAAAAAACAGGATAATTATTGACACTTTGAGTTGTATCAAAAAAATACTAATTAATTTTAAAATAATTAATAATTAAATAAATAATAAGTTAACTAATAAGATCCATCACGTGGAGCCATCATTTTTGAATTCCCTATAGTCAATGAGTAAGTATGCAAATTTTCATGATAGTATCACTATTTGCTATTGTGGCTTAGAAACCGCACTAGAAGTTTTCGAGCAGTTGTGAGTGTGGGCTTCCAGCACCGGAGCTGAACCACTTGTTGTGGAACCTCATCTTCTGGTGACGATTCGTATAGTCGAGGTTCGACCACCGGATCCGGAATGTCCGCCCTGATGAGCTGTCAGGTCCTCGCCCGGTGACGCGGCTTCGTCGCAGTCGCGCATCGTCACGACTATGTGCGCGTGCGGCAGTCCCCTCTTTTGGAACTCGATCGCGTACACATAGTGACGACGTTGTCCCAGCCACTTGTTGACTAGAGGCGTGGATGAGCGCTCCAGCGTATCTGAAATACGGTCACGGTGAGGTTGCGGCTTATGGCCGTGTTTGTGTATTTCCAGTATGTTTGTAAATTGTGACCATACATTCCTCGTTTGTAACAACATAAGAAACGTTCGTCGTCTGATACATCCTAAAGGCCTAATGTGTGGTAGACTTTATTGTTTCCTGTATTCTGTGGTACACTGTTACATCATCTAGGTTGTCAACTTGAAGAGGTCTGTTATGGCCATTGTTTCGCAATGTGAGAAACCACATACTAGAGCCACTGCTCTGTTATACGTTAACATCTTGATGTCAAATGAGGATCAGTATACAACATTTGCCCATTCTGTAAATGGGATTCAATTCTAAATGCGTTTTATTTCATTAGCATTGCAAAAGCATGTGCTCACTTTAAAAAATACATAGTTCATTGAAAAGTCTTGAAATACGCTTTAACTCATTCTAAATCTACTTACAAAATACCTTACTTTTACACATTATTCTACATGGCAAAATACATATACAGTTATTCATTTTACATTCAAAATAAAATTTACATATTTCATTACATATAATTAAAACAATAATAAGTTCCTCATCGTCCCTCAATGTTTTAGTTGTTGATCGTCCAAATTAAATTTGTTAATACAATATTCACAGATAATTTATTCTCATTTAATTATTCATAGGCTCTTATTTAAATAAATACAATATTACACAAATTTTTTCAGCGTTATATTTTTACCCTCTTATCTTTCACCTCAAAATTTTTAATACAATATTCACAAGAGCAGTCTCTACCTCTTGAAATTTTTTATACTATAAAACCATGAAAAATTAGATATGTTTAACCTTTCATTTTAAATATTGTCTCTATTTATGTTGAGGTTCTCTTTTAATTAGTGGTAAATGTTAAAAAGAATCACACCAGCTTAACTGCGGTCTCTGTTTGATAGGTTGAGTCTGTGTTGGGTTTGGTGTAAATTACTGTTAAATCGTTATTCTGGGTATGTATAAAACTGTTCGGGTAAAAATGAGATGGATTATCTTGACAAATGTAAGAATTTCGAGAATGTATAAGCAAGGTACGGTTAATATATTCAGCTGCACAAAAGTTTCCTGCAAGATGATCTTATAACTTTGCCGACCAAAAATTTGACAGCCTTTTTGACATTTGAATATGTCTGAGCAAATGTAGACCCACCCCAAATTAATATACCATATAGTATAATAGATTGTCCGTTGCAAAAATGCTGTTCTGTAGCTAGGGTAACTCACTGAGGGTGACAGTTCTTTAAGCGCATAACATGATGATCTCAACGTTTGCATAGTTTATGAATGTGTTCCTTCCACAAATTTAGTCTATAATCAATATTAATCCCGAGTAAACGACAGTGTTCTACAGTATTTAATGTACACTGATGTAATTAATTTTTATTTTCATTAAGTTTTCCTTAGTTTGAAATCTCATTAGGTGGGTTTTGCGCCGTTTAATTTAAGTTATTGGATCAAACCATTACTCTAACTTGCTAAGATAAAATTTAATATTTGCTATTAATTCTGCCTCATCCTTTCCTGTAATAACAACACTGGTATTCGTCTGCAAATAGTATAACTATGCTAAATTCACTATTTATATTTGCAGGTAGATCATTTTATTGTACAAACTGAAAAAAGATAGGCCCTAAATATTGCCCTTGGGGCACGCCATTACGTATTTCTTCCCATGATAGAATCTTTTTAGATTTACAAATCGTAACTTGACCATTTGCTTCCTACAACTAATATATGACTTTATCCATTTGAGGGAATACCATGATACCAAAAAGTTCAATTTCTTAATTAAAATATTATGGTCAATGGTATCGAAAGCTTTGGACAAGTCACACATTAACATGCTACTTCTTTTTATGTCTAAAGCTTCAGTGATTTTATGAACTATGTGAAGGTTGCTGAAAGTGGGTGAATATTTCTTCCTAAACCGTGTTGTTCTCACATAGAATTTTGATTAGTATCAAGAAATTCCGTTAAACGTTTTAAGAAAAGCTTTCTAAAACTTTTGAGAATATTGTAGAAGAGCTATTGGTCTAGTAGTACCTTATATTTTTGTTACCTTTTTTGAAAATAGTGGCTTAATAAACAGCCCATTCGCCATACTCTGGGGAAATGCCAACCATGAAGGAGAAATTGAACAGATCCGCTATTGGTTTAGCTATAAATACAGCGATGGATTGAACTTATTTTACTTGGGATGTCGTCCCAACCTGTTGAGTTAGTGATTTTTAAGCTGCGTATGATTCTATAATTTCTGATTCGTGAGTACTGTCTAAAACCATAATCATATAAGTTGGTTGTATTCAACATAAACACGCGTTCAGTTTGGCCATAAACATTCTGCAGTAGTATCTACAGACCTATCAAACAAGGGGAGCTCCAATCTTTCAGTGCTGAAGTATTTATTAAATGAGTTTGCAACTTCAAACTGGATCTGTAATATCAATTCCAATCCAGGTTTAAATTTTAATTTCAGTTTCCTTATTAGGCAAATTCTTAAAGTTTTTGTCTAAACATGTGTTTATAATATGCCATGTTGCTTTAATTTATTGTGTCAGAATTTACTTAGAATTATCGTGATAATTTTGTTTTGCCTCCGTTATTTTTAGAAAGTGATTTCTTAAACTTTCTTTGAAGTATTCTTAAATCTTCTTCATTATTATGAACTTTCTTTAAAAAGTTCTCTTTTAAGTTTACAACCATAAGATATATCAGCATCATCCATGCGTTTAACTTTTCTACGCATAACTATCTTTTCTAAACCTTTTTTAAGGAAATGTTTGTTGAAATACTTCATAAATATGTTCATAAATAATACCAAATTTATCATCTACTATAAGTTCATCTCTTATTTGTATCCAGTGTTCCATACTAATGTCAAGAGAGAAATCTTCTATGTTTATCTTTTAAAAACTCTTTTATCAGAAAAAGGTTTTGGATTAGTAATTGCCGTAATATTATGTTTAGAGAATGGCACTGAAACAAATTGACCATAATGATCTGACAGACCTGAATCAATGCAATATGTGCAGTATTAATGTAAAAATTTGAGATCACTTGATCTAAACTCGTCCCTGAAGAGCTAGTTTCCCTAGTCGGGCCATAACCCTATTCTTCATGTTATTGGTCGAAGAGTTTATTTCAAATCGATTTTGAGGGACTATCCACTAAAAAAAAATCTATGTTGAAATCCCCACAAATAAGTATATTTTTTCGCCTCCTGCATATCAAGTGTAAAAGATGTGGTAATTTACTCATGAATAGTTTAAAAATACCTGCGTCAGGAGCCCGATACAAAGTAAATAGTATCAATAGGATTAATTCCATTATTCCAAACCCACAAAACTTCAAATACCACGGTCACTTGCAATTTTGTCTATATCTGCGTCTTTTCTTTATTTCAATTGTGCTGTCCATTCTTTTTGTATAGGCACTCCCCCTCCTCTTAACTTTTCCTTGAGTAGCCATGCAGCACTCTCATAGTTGATAATAGATATGCTGTCAACTTGCTCTTGTTTAAGCCAATGCTCACTTGATACATAAAAAAGCAACCACAAGATCCATGCTATCAAGATAATATTTCGTTTCTTCTACTTGTTTGATAGACGACGCATATGTTGGATGGAAAAAACAAATTTCAGAGGTGTTTTTAGTTCATTCTATCAATGGACTTCCCTATCAACGCGTTTGCTCTTTACTAATTGAGGGGTGTTTTGTTATTTCTTTCATGAGCGCTACGCTGGCAACACTTGTTTTTGGTTGATGCGAAAATATTGTACACTTACATTTTATTAGCCCTAATTGTTTGCCTAATAGTTTTACTAAGCCTTTCAGGTTGTTTTCTAGTAATAGGTAAATAGGACTTTTCTTATTTTTTATATGGCCCTACTGTTAATTCTTTCCAAGCGATGTGTCAGCCTTGGTTGTGAGCGCAGGCGTCCTTGAAGTGGTATCCGGCAGTGCGACAGGTCGTTGCGTTGATAGGGCTAGAGATGACACAAGGGGCAGAAGTGTCGACAACCAGAGGATCTTCAATACTGGGTAGACCTGTCGGGTTGGAGTCGATCCGTGACTTCGTTTCCCGCGTCTGCTGGTATGCTCTAATCCCTTTCTGACAACTCCGGTGTCGCCCCTTGGGGTTGCATGGATGTAAGACATGGAGTTTTCTGTCATCCATTAGCTATTTGCAAGTCCATTAGAGGATTCTATATTCCGGTCCTAGAAGATACTTGATCAGATTATCTGAACACGAATATCAGTGTTTTAAGTATTTTCATCAGCAAATAACTGGCTAGGATGATTTTTGCCTTAAGGTTAGGTGCTGACCATGCTGAGTGAAATCTCTTTTCAGAGCCCCTTAGGGATAGTACAGACCTCCTAGTACATTCCCCAGTAAGTTTTGTATACGTGATTCATACTTATTATCTCATCGTTTAGTCTCTCAAACTCTAGCTACAATGTCAAAGCGAGTAATAGCTCCGATACTATTAGTGGATGGCTTAAAATAGTACTGGTTTATTCTTATTGGCATTAGTGCATCCTTGATGTTATTGTTATTTGTTATGCATAATTGGCCCTCGCCAGATTAAAACCGTGTCATTTTCTGTAAGTGATTCACCTTGGTAGTAGGTCCCTTCTGTACTGCAGAGCACTGCACCTGGTTTATCATCGATTCGATTTATAATTCACCTTTTAGGCCCACTCTTTGCTTTCAGCTCTTGAAGTTATCAGTGAAGCCATTAAAGCGGCCATGACTGTCAAGCCACGAGTACAATCTTCTTCTTCGTGATGTATGGTTGAACTTCAGGTGTTCAAAAGAATTAACCGAATCCGTTGAAGCAACGGTAGCAGATGACTGTAGGCTGAAATGTTGACGATGTTGAATTTTGTTTTTTTGGAGGTTATGGTTTGCCTTCGGAGTTCCATAACTAGGATTACTATGTGAGGTAGGATTTTCTCAGCTTCACTATTATTGGTGCTATCTTGATGGCATATCAAATGGTTGATTAACATCCAATAAGCTGGATGTAATCCTGATCGGCCGGTGGTTTCTCTGTATCTGCTATAGGATTTTGGGTTATGCACGCCCTGTTGCTCTTGACGTTCATCCTTGGCCAAGTGAGTGTTATTTTTTCGTTCGTTGCTGGCTAGGCCTATCTCCTTGCAAAAATTACTGTGGGGCTGTCTTCATCCCTTTTCTTGGTAGATTTACTTTGTCGAATAGTGTACCCAGTATAGGTTATTCTGATAAGGCCTACCTGGAATGTCTACTGTATTCAGATGAACAGCCTTCGTATATTTTCATTTGAGGCTTGTCTTCTTTACTATTCTTAGTATTTGTTGTGTGTATTTGCATAGGTTGCAGTATTATAAGTCAGGCCCACCTGGAATAGTTACTGGAAGTGGAGTCTGCTTTAAAGCTGAGCCTATGTCAATTGTGGGTAGATCTGCCTATCATGGCTAGGCTTATCCCGTACGATAGTATTCTGTGAGGTTGTCTCCTTCACTATTTATGGTACTTTGTTTATGTTGTACCAATTTAGTCTTATTATAAGTAGGGCTCCACCTGGAAGTTACTGGAAGGTGAGTCTGCTTTAAAGCCTGGGAATATGCCAATTGTGGGTAGATCTGCCTATCATGGCTTAGGATCCTATCCCCGTACGATAGTATTCTTTGAGCCTGTCTCATTCATATTACTGGTCCAACTTTGGTTATGTTGTACCAACATGTAGGCCAGATTAATTATAAGTATGCCTTACCCCTGACAATTAGTTACTGGCGTCTCCTTAGAAGCTTGATGTATGACATAATGCGGTTGGCCTACGCCATGGGGATGATCGCTACACCGTCTACGTCAAGCACTAATATGTTGTCCTACTGCCCATTTTCACCTTGTTCTAATATCATTCTCAACACATTTACCTCAAATATTAATTGACGGCCCTTCCCTCTTTCATTTTCATCCTCTTATCCATTTCATAAAGCAATCTTCTAGCCATTTCCCTTCTCCGTCATGGCATTCACAACTTCCTCCCATGCCATAAATTTCGTTACAGCCCATCTTGAGATAAGCTATGCGATATTGGTAGCGTAGTATCTGTGTTTACATAACCTTGTTTATAAGCCAATCCGTGTCGATTTACAGGATTTATCGCGATCAAAATGACCCTTAATCTTGATAGATTATTAAACTTACAATTCAACTTTAGTTTTTATGTTGAAACTATAAAAACTAATAAATTTTACCACTTATTACAAACAAAATTATATTCTCAGTTGTTTGGAATGGTACCATGGATTTGTGTTGATCTAGAGATGGAATGCTATTTTATATCTGACCAATATCCTTCGGACTAGTGCTTTGTGAAACACACGAGGGCATTTTATTAATTTTTGGACGTTATGGATTTCGGATTCAAATGGAAATATATATGTTGGCTAGAGTGGACCACATCTACGTGCTGACTCAACCAGATGTACAGTACGCTGAAGGTACGAAGGCCTTGTCTCCGTAAAGTAACTGCATGTCCCCAACACAATCTAGCAACGCATATTGAGCTGTTATCAGATCGGTTTCTAGGTTTATTTTACATTTTTGCAGGATAAATATGCTTTTAGACAGCAGCGCGAGGTGTTCTTAATATCTCAATGGCAGAATCCCTGTAAGACATGGTACAGCGCAGTAAAGAAGCCACATTCTCCCCTCTGTAGCTTTCCAATCTGCTCTCTGAGAACGGCCTCGGTTTTCTATGTACCATGTTTGGCGGACGAATTAGTGAGAGACTTGCATCAAGTTTGGTTTTGTTTATTGATGATTTTATATAATATGGACATTGAGGAATACTTGCCCATAGATCTGCAAGTTGTCTTGTAACGCCAAAAAAAAAACCATGCATATAGTCGACAGAATAACCCCAAACTACATCGAAACCATTTAGAGAATTTAGGGGGTACACCTTTGTAGCCTATAACTTTTGAGCCATTGCCTGCAGCTATTGTCATATCTGCTCGAACTTCTTTGTCGCTTCTGTCAGAATAAGGGGCAACATCGATGCAATATTTCACAGTTCGATCAATTTGTTAAACCAGGACGATAGCAAAAGCTGCAGCCAAAGAACCCGTTGAATTAGGTACTACATTGTGCTAACGGTCTGGCTACAGAGTCGACAGTACAGCATAACCACGAAAAGTTTCATGATTGCCTCTGATTGGCCGTATCAATATCCACCAACGACTACATTATAGAAACTCATCTTTGGAGGTAATTCATTTATTATCATATGAATTGGCCACATGCTATTCTTTGATGAATTAAACACAGCAGCACCATGTGTACTAAAAAAATCTTCTGCTTGAAGCGAGTTTCGAACCCGGGAGTTTCAAAGTCCATTTTTTAATATTGGAAATTGCCGAAAGACACAATAACATAATCAGTTCTAAAAGCTTCAAATACATCATCTTGATCTATTTTATTCATTACGTTTGTTTTAAATCCTCCTGAACTCGAAACGCTGTTGGGCAACATAAGAGATCCTCGAGCCCTGACACCTTGATAAGGGATCCGCTCTCCTTCATTTGCTGGTACTACCCAACATTTTATTGCTGTATACAACGTAGTTTTTGAAAAGAAACTAAGACATTTGTCACGTGGTAAATAGTGGGATCTGTTGCCTCTACTGGCCGTTTTCGTGGGACAAACATCCCTTTCCCTAATCTGATAACATTACTGTTGTACTTAAATTCCCTAATTTAAGTAGATCGCCGATTACCATTTCCTTGTAGTAGATTGTTTGGGAGAGCTCATGAATTTCATTCTTTTTCTTTAATAAATAACTTCGATGTCATTTAGGACAATAGTTTATGAGGTATAAAATTGGGGGTCCAGATAGGTATTGTGTGAAATTGCCGGTGAATTGAAAAGAATCGCAAAAATTTTAATTTAAAACATTCAAAATCAATTTGTTTCCAAAATTGTGCATTGCTGTGTTCAGTTTATCCCAAAGATTTTGATGGATGAAACTTTTTGATCCGACCATAACTTTGGTTTTAAAGTCACTTTTCAATGTAAAATACTAAATGTATGTTTTTAGCCTGGCACTTCAACTCATTTACTATTTACTGCACCCCTGCTGCTCTGTTAATGCTACAGCTGCTGCTCCAGAGTTAGACATAGGAAAAGACGTGGCTGTAGGTAAACTTTTTTCTCTTGCCAGTCCAGCTTCAGGAAGGGAGGGCTTCTTGTATTGGACATCCTGGAGCTTATGACCCAGGTATCGGTTCATACGCCCCAGCTCCCTCATCCTGGTTAATTCTGGAAATACATTCCTTTCTAGCCAGTGGTCATATGTTTCTGAAACAAAAGCCAATAATAATGTATTAAATACTGTAGTGCTTCACGTGAATAATGCTGCACATAGCACATAAATGCATAAACTGGGATCATAATTTTATTTTTCGGCTCGTGAATGATTTATGAAGACGACGACGAAATCCATATTTGTACAATGTATACATCTAAGTATTAAACTAATCTTGAAAAAGGAAGAACATATGAGAATAATGAACAACGCGTAATGTAATAAGCACAGGTACGGGAGTACCAGTACACAGGATAGGGGGCAACACTGTATTTAATCAACATATTCTTTAAGTATACAAAAACAAATTTGCTGCATTGAAATTTCTTGTTGTAGGTGCCAAGTAGAAATAGCCGTTCAAATAAGGGAGCCGCCTAATCCCCCTGATCCCAAGGGTCACTTTAAGACATTCTTTATCAAACTTGTTGAAAGAAAAAATGAAAAATAGGTATATTATAAAGGCTTATTATGAATTCATCAGTATCAATCTATGCAGCTTTTTGTTGCAGCTCATCTGAGGGTAACATACATTATAATTGGAAATAGCATGCTAACTACGGCAGGCATTATGGTTTCAAGTCTAAAGAATACAAACGTTGGACTGCTTTTGATATTTACAATGTGAAGGCAATAATGTTATAATATATAGGTGATCATTTTTCTTCAATTATAGATTGTGCTAATGCATAATATAAGGTTTTTAATGTAGATGTGTTAATAAAATTTCTAACTGTGTAAAATTTGTGGATTATGCAACGCAACTTCCTTGTGACGATATTTATGTGACTGTCCCATCTCATGTGTTGATCTATTGTTACGCCTAAGTATTGTATTACAGAGACTTTCTCTATCCCAATGCAGCTGCATTTCTTTGTGGCTGAGAGGCAGTTTGCTGAATGTTTCTTAAGAGGCATCATTTTTGTTGGCAGGTCTATGACTTCCAAGTGGACGAAATTGGAGTATGAGTTTCCGCCAGTATTGCAATGTCTTTGTCGGATGAAATGGTGGATGGCCACCAACAAGAAAAACCATTAGTTTCATTTGATTTCAAGATCCAAGTTTCAGAAACAACGTAGTTTTTCTTCTATAAACTCAAAAACATTATATTGTTGATTCAGAGATTTGCCTCTCTCTCTAATACATTTCGCCTCTCGGCTCCCTTAGTGTTCTACTTGCAAATGGCAAAACTCATGTCTCCAAGATTGTCAATTTAAAACAATTGAGCGCCAATTCCATAATTGGAGCTATCGTTTGCACGTTGTATTTCATATGTAGTCGTAGCCTCCTCCTCCATCCACTCTCTTGCCACGTTCATTTTATCGTTTTATCGTTTTTCCAACTTGTGTTTTTTTTCGCGCCCTTTGATCCTCGCTTCCTTCTTCATAACAGAACTATAAACACAGTTTGGTAAAATAAGAGTCTCAATCAGACAACTTAAGCGCTATTGATATCAACAAAAACTAATGGGCACTGATAACTCTACTGTTGAGAACCCTAAAACAACACTGAACTATTTGCAATCAGTGAAGGCAGGAATGTGTTTTGGTAAGAGAAGGCATAATTTTTTAGGTAGGCCTAATTTTAGAAACGACTTTTTGTAACCACGAAGACCTCGAAAGATTGATGTTGTTGTGGGACCTCGTCTGGATAGATTTTTTCGATGAGTGAATACATCTGAATACAGTAGGCATTAAATTGTAGGAAGAAAACAACAAGATACGTTTCAAATCATTCCCCTTGTATATTATTGTATATGTATTGTATATTTATATTGTATATTTAAAACTAGATGGTCAACAAAATAACATAAAATGTTTTTCACAATATAAACAAACGTTAGCCCATGTTTATGTAGGATGCAATTAATTAATTATTAGTCTATGCCAAGAAGTTATTTAATCATTAATGAATACCTACCATTAGCAACTAAATTTTAAGTACACTTTAATAAAAATAATTATGTACTATCTGGAGATTTTTGTAATATCATGTGAATGTAAGTATCTAGGAATATATTAGTTTCAATATTTGTCATACAGTTGGTAGATCATGATTAGATAACTTCTTGTCAATGTATCTCAATTTATCACAATTCAAAGTATATAATATTATTTGAACACTTAGTGTCATGATTTATCACCAAGCCACATGTTGCTATATCACAAAAACAACACAGTTGTTATGAGGGTGCCTAGGGAACTTAAACGTAGACAGATGTATAGACATTCAACAACAAGACATTTTTATCCATGCACTTTAGAGCTAACTATAGGGATAAGGCCTATAATGATACCCAGAACCATAATGTGAGTTTTTTAAGTCATTATAAAATACGTGACAAGTTTAATTAAAATATTTAAAAAAATATATATACATTTCAGAAGGCCTACATCACTAGTTCCACGCCACCAGCATCTATCCCCATTTCTTTGTCCCATGCTCCTCGGATCCAACGTTCGCAGTGGTTCCACCCGTTTCGCCCATTCTTCCGTAGTTACTGCCTCAAGCGCCTCTTTCCAGATTCTTCGTGTGTTTTCAATGGTGTTTTCACCATTTTTTCCAATGTTGTCATTGTACAATTGTTTTGTTTGAAGCCCATATCAGTTCAATTGGGTTAAAGTGGCAGTGGTACCTGGTACGGTGGAAGTTGCAGAATTTCGTGATCCATACTTCGTATGAGTGTGTCGCATCAAAACCTGTTGGAAGCATAAACATGTACAATTTTAATATACTGTAACATGGTGTTCAATACCTGATAGGCCTCGTTGTTTATACCATTGCAATTGCATTATGACAGCAATAGGTCACATTATTTCAAGAGACTATACTTCTCTAAATAAAAAACTTCAAAACAACAGTACTGTATTAACTATTAAGACCTAGGCCATACTTATTATTGTCCCTCAAGTTCTTTATTAACTTGGGCATTTGTCTAGATACAAAATTTAAGATATTTTTTTTAAAACCAGGGACTTAAAAAAAAGTTTTTTTTTTGGGGTTTAAAAAAAACAAATTAAATACGGGTTTTGGGGATTTATTTTAAAAAATACAAAAACCTTTTTTTCACACAACCAATATTTTATTTGCACAAAAATTTCGAAAACTTTAAAACTCCCTTTTTAACCCTTTTGGCTCCCCGCCCTATCGCGATACAGGACTTTCCCTATAATCAAATTTTTTATATTTTTTAATTTGCTGGGCGCCTTTATTGATTTTCCCAATAATGCTAAAAACTAATTTTAACCTCTTTGAACAGGTACATGTGGTCCTTGGTCCCGCGTTTTTTTGTCCAAACGAAATTTGCTAAAAATTACTAATACACAACCAAAATGCAACAAGCAGCGCGCGGGCCCGATTTTTTGGGGTTCTGGCGCTGCCCCCCTCGCCCTCAGGGCCGTTCTGCAATGGGCCCGTGGTACATTTCACTTCAGTCTAAAAAGGTAGTGAAAGGATCACGGGTTCATCCCACTATTTTTACAAAAAATGGTGTAAACGTATAGGGGGTACAAAATTCAAAATATATTTTTCACACTTCACAAATGGTGATAACAACATTTGAGCCCTACTAGGGGCCCCCTTCCCCTTTTTCTAATACGTTGGGGGCCCTAAACCCCAATTAAAAACATTTCTCTGAGGGGGCCTTTTATTATTTTTAATGATTTTCTTAAAATATTTGGGGGTTTGGGATTTATCTGTCCCTTTTACTGGGGCCCGATTTTTGAGAAGGGTTTGTTTGGGGAACAGTATTTAATCGGCGTTTTTTCGATTTAAAAAAACCCCAAACTGGGTACAAAGTAATCCAAATTTGCGTTTATTCTGATTTTTCCCCTTTGGGAAATTCCCGTAAATTTTATCTGGGGGATTTGCCCGATCACTTCGTGTGTGGATCGATACATTCGTTTCCGCGTCGTCACTCCCTTTGGATGGGTTGTTTGGTCAGGATTCCCCTTGTCGCCCGGGTTGGTTGGGTATTTCCTTTGGGTTTCCTACCGCGTATCACGGATAAATTTTCAAATCCATTTAAAAATTTCTCGTCTTTTCAAACCTCACTTCGTTTCCCTATCGCGAATCAAAAATTTTAATTTCAAATCACATTTTCAAATTCGCTTTCAATCTCACTTCCCCTTTCCCTATCGCGAACAAAAATTTTAAAATTTCCCAAATCACATTTCCCAAATTTTTGTGTTGGGTCTCACTTCGTTCCTATCGCGAATCCCCAAAAAAAATTTCAAACCCATTTAAAAATCCCTTTTCCCTCGATCTCACTTCGCCCCTATCGCGAACAAAAAATAAATTTAAACCCACATTTCCCAAATCTGCCCACCCGATTCACTTCCCCCCCCTTTATCGCGAATCCAATACAATTTCAAATCACTTTTTCAAAATCTCGTTTATCCCCAAAAACTTTTACTCCCCTTTTTACTCGCGACCCCGCCCCTGTCCGTCACAGGGAAATCTGGTCCTCGCCCCAAACCCCCGAGACCTAGGTCGACCTAAGTCGTTACTTTACCGACGTCATGGGGGCTCAGGGGACAGCACCGTTCCGCCCCCCCGGGAGAAAATCCCAGGGCCCCCTTTTCCCCCGTTTTTCGCAAAAATTTCCTCCCCCCAGCTGATTCTTTTTGTTGGGAAAATTCCAGGGATTTCCCTGGGAAATTTTGTGCTTTATCTAAACCCGACGCTCTAAAACCGGCCTTTTTCCTAGCTTCGCTTTTTTTGTTATTTTTGTTTGTTTATTTTTGTCTGGCCCCCCACCTTTTTTTAAAGCGTGTAGGGTTTTTACATCGGGCCACGACTCACCCTGCACCCTTTCGCCATTTCTTCGAAATGTAATTTTTTTTCCATGTCTTTCCGGGCCCACCCCAGGCGGTTAATTCAGTTTGGGGCTTTTGTTAAAATTCCCACCATCGAAAATTTGGGGACACTTTTTCTCCCGTCGGGCTGTCATTAATCCCCATTCTTTTAGGTAGCTTAAGGCAAAAACCCTTTGGGCCCTTTCCCTCGACTTGTGCTAGCCTCGCCACCAGGCCAATGGCAATTTTTAGCTCGCTTTACAGGCTTGCTTAAAAAATTTTTATATTTTCTAGCTTTTTGTTTTCCCAATCTTCTCGTGACTTTGCTTTCCCTTTTCCCAACTTTTTTTTAATAGTGTTTGCTTTAATTTTAATCCCTTTAGGGGGTTTTTTAAACTTTTTTAAAACCTTTGGCTGATTTACTTTTTTATGGGCCCAAATGGTTATTGAAAAAATTTATATTTGAAATTTGCATTTTGATATGAAAAAATGAACTGTTTGGGAAAAAAATTTTTTGTTGTAAAAAAAGGTCTAATATTGGAAAGGAAAGAAAAAACCCGTTCCTTTTTTACCCCTAAAATTTTTCCCTGCGGCCCCCCGTGGGCGGAAACCAAAACAACAAGGCGGGAAAAAATATAATTGAAAATACATTGTTTTATATCATAACAAAGCAATAATGAACAAAAAAAAAAAGAAAAGAAAAAATTCTTTAATAAGAATGTGAAAGGAAAATTTAACGGGTACACAAACACACAGAAAATAACCTAAAAATTTTAAATAGTAAAAAAACCCAATTTTTTTGCTTTTTGGAGCTTTAATCTTTTGCTTTAAATTTTTTACTTTTTAAATTTTTTAAAATTTCCCCTAGATCAAGTAAAACGGGGTTTTCAATATCAAAAAGGAAATTAAATTTATTAGGGTTTTAAGCCTCTGTACAAAAGGTTTTTTAAAAATGCTTCAGAAATTTAATCTGGGAAACCCTTCCAATGAGTTTTTTAAAGTAAAATTTCAAATCACGATCAAAAAATTTTTAAAAAAATATTGGGAAAATTTCCCTTAAAAAAACTTTTAACCTTTAATTTTTTGGGTATGTATTTACCAGCAGGGTATACTACCCTCTCCTAAATCGTGAAAAAAATTCAGCTGCAAATCCTTGGCTAAAGGGGAAAATTTAAATAAAAACAAAATGGCAATTTCCTTCGGGGAGTAAAAACATCTCGGGTTAAAAAGGGGGTTTTACTCCCCAAAACCCAAATAAGCAATAATAAAAAAACAGATTTGAAAAATAAGAATCTCCCAAGTAACCTAAAATTCTCCTCATTTTCCCCAAAAAAAACCTTTTTCATTCCTATTTATTAATTCCAATTGTGATGATACTTTTTCCAAAAATATTCATAAGGGTTTTTAAAAATTTAAAATTACAATCAAAGGGAAAAACCCAAGGGAAAAACACTTAAAAATTTAAACCCTTTAAAATTTCCCAAATTTTTAACGTTAAAAATAAATTATATTCATGTTTCCCATTTTACCCTTATAAAAAAAATCTTTAAAATTTTGTTTGCATAATTAATATCAAGTTCCTGAGTTTTAAACCAATCACCATCCTTTTTAAAGAACTTCTAAAGGGACGTTTTATCGATCTCTTCGGAAACCCACACCTTTAAAAATAAAAGTTTTAAGTCATCAGCATATTTAAAGATAAAATGATCCCTTTCCCATTATAGTAGATAAAATCTTTCTTATATAAAGAATAAAAAACAGGGGCCCTAATATTGATCCTTTGGGGGTACCCACAAAAATTTTTAAAAAATACTTTTGAACTATATTTGCAAGTTTTAAAAAACTTTTTTTCTTTTTTAAAAAAAAAAATCCCCCAAAAAATTTTTTAAAACAAAAAGGACCCCGTTATACCGGGTTTTTTAAAAATTTTATAAAAAGAGGAAAAAAAAGGACTAAAAATCAAAGGTTTCCTAAGTTTCAACAAAAGGACAGCCCAAAATTTTACCATTACGTTTTAACAACCCCTTTTTATTTAAAAAAATTGTAAATTTGTAAAAGGGGGAAATTTGTGTTAAACCCCTTTTCCCAAAAACCATGCTGGTTTGCTTTTTAAAAACCTTTTAGTGAAATTCCACTTCATGAAATAACCTCTTGTGTAAAAAAAATTTTTTCAAAAATTTTTTCCCCTACATTTAAAAGGGGTTTAAAATATGGGTCGATAAAAGGAAATTTTTCCTTTTAAATCTTTTTCCTTTTCCCCCTTTTTAAATAGGCGTTCCCCTTCCCAATTTCAGCTGTTTTGGGAAAAATCCCCTACAAAAAAAGAAAGGGGAAAATTTTAAGATACGCAAAATTATCCGACTATTGATGGATTTTTTAAAAAAAATATGCAGGGAAAACTTTTAAATTTTGTTGAAATCCCCTTAAAATTTTTGAAGAACACCTCAAAAAATACTGGGTTTGTGGCCAAAACCCTTTACTTTGGTGTTGCTGATCGGGGGGAGAAATCGGGAAATATAAAAACGGTTTCCCTCAATATCTCCCATTTGTGAGCTCTTGTGGGGAAATCGACTCCTTGCATGTTTGGACAAAGGGGAACTGTTTTCAAAAGAGTTTTGGGAATTTGCAGGTTTTTGAAAAAACAACAAAAAAAACAAAAAAACATTGGTTCCAATATTTTTTTAAAAAAAAATTTACTTTTAAAAATTTTAAAAATTTTAAAATTTAAAATTGTTCCTCATTAAAAAGTTTTTATTTTTCTTTATTTCAAAAGGAAAAAAATAGGTCAAATGGGCCAAGTTTAAAAAAACAACTTATTCCCCCAATTTAAGTTTTTGGTTGGGGGGGAAAAAAACGTTTCTTTTAAAATCGACAAATAGAGTTTTACACTTTAAAAAAACTCCTCCTCAAAAAAATCCTGGGACATAAAAGGGGTATCGTGTTCATTTTTTAGTATTTTTTAAAAACCCAAAACTTTCCTAGAAACTCGACGGAGAATTTTCTTAATCATTTGATTTTTTTGCCCCACCGTCTTCCCCCCAAGGAGGCAAGGGGCCTGCAAATTTTTCCATTGTATTGTTCCCCGTCCCGTGGCTACTATATGATTTTTTAAAAGTTAAAAGATGTTATTTGCCCCGACAAAATTATTTAGGGAATAAACCACCCGGGAAATCTTTTAAAAAAGGCGCTTTCCGCCGAAAAGGGAGGTTTTTAACTGACCGTTACGAAATTGGGACACACACATCCCCACTAAAGGGGATACCTTTTAAGAGGCGAAAAACCCCAACCCCTATGGGAGCAGTTGGTGGTGAGTTTAAAAATTTTTAAGAAACCTTTTTAGTAGAATGTCCCCAAACAAAAAAGGGACGAGAGGAATAATTTTAAACAAAAACCCCCAAATTTTAAAAAAAATTTTTTATATGAGAAATCGAGAATTAAACCCAAATTTTTTTAAAAAATCTAAAAACTTTCAAAGCGGTAAATGAATTTAAAAAAAATTACCCCATAACTTAAAAGGGGGTTTAGGGGCCCACTAAAAACCCTTAATTTTGGGTGCCCCCCTTAAACCCCAATTTAACCCAAATTAATAACTTAGGATGTTTCGTTCGAGGTGTCCCAAACTCGGGCCCACTGCAAACGAAAAAGAGGCCCTACCCAAGCTAATTATTTTATAGCAAATTTAAAAAAGGGCCGAAAATTTGAACTTTGCGATTTGTTTTGATTTTTTTTGCGCGACTTTGTTTCCCTTTAAATGGGCCTAAAAAGGTTCTGTCTTTCAAGACGAAGGGGGAAACCGGGAACAGGTTCAGGTTTTTGGGCCTTGAAGGAAAAGGGACTTGAAGGTGGTTTTCCGTCGCCTTCCTCTTGTGTGCTTCTTCCTCGTGAATTGGCACGCACCCGGGAAAGTGGGGTGAAAAACTGGGTTTAAAGGGAACTGCAGCGTGCCTTTTGTTTTTGGGAAAGCTCAGGGGGCAAAGGGAATTTTTTTCTTGAGCTAGGGTTCTTAAAAGGGGAAAATGGGGGGGTCTTTCCCCAAGCGGGAAAGCCTGGTGCCCAAGCGGGGAAATTTTTTGTAATGCAGATCGACAGTTTGCTGTGTACGTTTAAAGGATGAATTTTAAAACGGGTACAAATTTTAAAATATATGCACTTGTTGAAAAGTGCCCCCATACCCCCGGCGGGGAAACGTCAAACTTTGAAAACCCGATGCATTAAAAGTTTTTGATTTTGGGTTAAATTTGGGGGGCCCCGGGGTTTTTATGCACAGGGGTTTTTTGGGGTTGACTTTTTCCCAATCCATGCCCCGCAAAAGGCCGGCCACGCTTTTCCAAATTTTCCCAACCCAAAACCTTTGGGCGTCAGTTTTGGACGGAAGGAATTTGGCCCATGGGTTTTCTGGCTGGAGGGGGTTGGGTTGTCAGTACTCCCTTTAAGCTTTTTGGGGCACATCTTTGGGGGCCGTTCCGGGGGAAATGAAAACCTGTAAAAAAACCACAAAAAATTCATTTTAAATTTTATTGGGCAAAAACGGGGGGTTGTACAATGCAAAAAAATTTAAAGGGTTTTACACAGGAAATAAAAAACAAAAATTTAAAAAATTTAAAAAAATAACCCTACAAAAAAAACGGGACTGAAATAAAAATTTTTCCCCAAAAAATTTAAACCCGCTTTGCTCGGGATAGGCTTTTGGACGTCACCCCGTGAGTTTAGGGGGCGGTTTTGCACAGTCACATTTGCTCTATTAACAGGGTTTATACATTTTTAGGTAGAAGCTTCATGGTTATGCATTTTGTTTTATCAAAAAAAACCCCCCTTTCACAGTTGCCACTAGGGCCCCGGGGAAACCATTGGGCGGGGCTAAATTATAAAATTTATTTTTGTTAAAGGGGTTCCCCAATGTCCTACGCATTTCGTTTTAAACCAAAAAAAATTTACCTCCACCGATCAAGTAAAATTGTCACCCCCACCTTTTATTTTCAAATGGGCAAAGAAAACCCCGATGGGGTATTTGGGCACATTGGGCATCATTGTTAATTTGTGGGCTTTAGTTGGGTTTATTTTATTTTGGGAAAAAAAATTTTAGCAGGCAAAAAACTTTTTATAGTATAACAAAGGGCCCTTATTTAAAAAACCCGGGGCTTATCCTTTTATTTTAAATTCCTACTGCTTAAAAGGGGGCCAACCACACAACAGGAAAATGTTCATTCAAAAAAAGGTTATGTCTGGGGGCCCTCGCGGCTGCTGGGCAAAATGAAAAAACTATGGGGATTCGTTTTTTTACAGCAGACGAACGTTTTTTGGGAAAAAAAATGTCTCCCCCCATCGTTTTAAAAAAAAACGATATCGGAAATTTGTTGCGGGGGTCTTTTTGGTTCGGATGGGCCAAAAATTCCCAAAACCTCCCCAACCCTTTCGCGGTTTGGGCCCCGTGTTTAAAGGGGAAATTTTTTTTCCCTGAAAATTTTTGGCTAGCTCGGGGGCCCGCCCGTGGGGAAACTTTCCCCTTCCCTTTTAAATTTCCCCTCCCCCGCCCGGCCCGAGGGAAAATTTGAAAGGGGGGAGGGGAAAAAACAAACCACGGACGCGGGGGAAAAACCCCTCCCCTCCTCATAAAAGGACCTCCAAAAGAAATTTTAAAAATTTTACTCCCAATTAAGGAGGGTTGGGAGGGAACTTCAGCAAAAGGGGGCCCCTAAGCCCTGCCCCCAAAAATCCGGCTAGGTTAGTGGCAGAGGGGGGTAAAATTTTTAAAAAGGGAAAGAACCCGGGAACAACCGTTTCAAGTGCTCGTTAAAATCCCATCCCCTTTCCGACAAGGATGAAAAATTTTTCGATAGCTGACAAGGGGTTTTTAAAAAAATTGTGAAACGGGAGAGGGAAAAAGGGGACTTTTTGGGGAAATTTTCTTTGCAAATTTTTTTAAATCATCAAAAACCCTATTGATTACATAAGTTATCCAAAACTATCATTAAAATTTTTTTGAGCATTTTTACCCCGGGGTTTTAAAAACAGAAACCCAAAAACACGGGGGGCTCAAGCATTTTTTAAAAAAATTTTTAAAAGGGAAAATTTTGGAATGAGGCGAAAAAATAAAAGTTTCGTTTGTTTGGTTTTTATTTCTAGAGAAACCGGGTTGGGGGAAAGGGAAATTTAAACCCAGGGTTTAAAAAATTTTTTAAATTTTTTAAACGTAACAGGTGTTCAATACCTAAATGGGCCTGGGTTTTTTAACCATTGAAATTGCTTTATAAACAGAAATAGGTCACATTTTTTAAAGAAAAATTTAAACTTCTCTAAATAAAAAACTTCAAAACAAAAAGTACTGTTTTAAAATATTAAAAAACCGGGGGCCCAATTTATTTGCCATAAATTTTCCCTTTTTTTAATTTGGGGCATTTGCCCTAGATAAAAAAATTTTAAAGAATTTTTTTTAAAAACCAGGGATTTAAAAAAAAAGTTTTTTTTTTGATTTTAAAAAAACAAATTAAAATACAGGTTTGAGATTTATTTTAAAAAATAAAAAAACCTTTTTGTTCAACAACCAATATTATTTGCACAAAAACCTCGAAAACTTTCAACTCCCTTTTTAACCCCTTTGGCTCCCCCGGACCTATCGCGAAAAGGGAAATTTCCCTACTAATCAAATTTACTATCCTTAATTGCTGGGGGGCCATATTGACTTACAATAATGCAAATAACTAATCCCCTAAATGCCAGGATACATGTGGCCCTTTGGTGCCGGGGGGGTTTTTGTGCCCAAAACGAAATTTGCTAAAAATTACTAATACACAACCCCCATGCAACAAGCAGCGCGCGGGACGATTTGTCGGGTTTTCCCTCTCCGCGGCTCCCCCCCTTCCCCCCCCCCCTTTTGAAAAAATGGGCCCGCTGGTACAGTCACTATCAGTCTAAAAAGGCCTAGTGAAAGGATCACAGTCTGCACTTTTTTTACAAAAAAATGGTGAAAACGTATAGGGGGTAACAAATTCAAAATATATTGTCACACTTCAAAAAATGGTGATACAAAAATTTGGGGTCTCCCTAGGGGACCCCTTGCTATTTTTAATACTTGGGGGCCCTGAGCCCAATTGAAAACATTCTCTAAAGGACCCTTATTATTATAATGTTTTCCCGTAAAATATTGGGTTTTTTACTATCTGTCCCTTTTACTGCGCCCGATTGTTGAGAATGTTTTGAGGGGGAACAGTTTTTAAAATCGGGGGTTTTTCGTTTTAAAAATAAACCCCAAACGGGGTACAAAGAAACCCAAATTTGCGATTTTTTTAAGTTTTCCTTGGGAAATCCCCGCCCAATTTTATCGGGTGGATTCCCGATCACTTCGGGGGTGTGGACGATACATTCGTTTCCCCGCCCCGTCACTGCTTGGATGGGTTTGGGGATGGTCGGGTTCCCCTTGTCGCCCTGTTTGGGTATTTCCTTTCGGTTCCTACCGCGTATCACGGATAAATTTTCAAATCTCATTTCAAATTTTCGTCGTTCGAACCTCACTTCGCCCCCTATCGCGAATCAAAAATAAAATTTCAAATCACATTTTTCAAATCTCGTCTTTCGTCTCACTTCGTTTTCCCTATCGCGAACACAAATATAATTTCAAATCAAAATTTCCCAAATCTTGTGTTGGGCCCTTCACTTCGTTCCCCTATCGCGAATCACAAAAAAAATTTCAAACCCAGTTCAAATCCCTTTTCCCTCGTCTCACTTCGTCCCTATCGCGAATCACAAAATAATTTAAATTTCCACATTTCCCAAATCTCGTCACCCGATTCACTTCGTTTCCTTTATCGCGAATCCAAATACAATTTCAAATCACTTTTCAAAAATCTCGCTTTATCCCCAAACTTTTACTATTTTTTTACTCGCGACCCGCCCCCTGCCCCGTCACAGGGTAATCTGGCCCCTCGCGCAAACCCCCAGACCTAGGTCGCCCAAAGGGTCTTTTACTTTACCGACGTCATGGGGGCTCAGGGGACAGCACCGTTCGCCTCCACCGAGAAAATCCCCACCCCCTTTTCCCCCTTTTTCGCATCTTTCCCTGCCTCCCAGCTGTTTTCCTTTTTGCCCCCGGGAAATCAGGGATTTCCCTAAAAAAATTTTGTGTTTTATCTAAACCCGACGCTCTAAAACCGGGCCTTTTTCCCTAGCTTCGCCCCTTTTTTGTTATTTTTGCTTGTTTTTCTGTCTGGCCTCCCCCCTTGTAGCGTGGGGGGGTATACATCAGCACGACCCCATCTGCACCCTTTCCCCATTTCTTCAAAATGTAATTTTTTTCCATGCCCTTTCCCGGGCCCATCCAGGCGGCTTAATTCAGTTTGGGGGCTCGTGTTAAAATTCCCACCATCGAAAATTTCGACCTTTTTCTACCGTCGGGCTGTCATTAATCCCCATTCATTTGGTAGTTTCAGGCTAAAACCTTGGCCCTTCCTCGACTTGTGCTAGCCTCGCCACCGGGCCAAAACCCAATTTTTACCCTCGCTTTACAGGCTTGTTTTAAAAAATATTTTTTATTTTCTAGTTTCCCCTGTTTTCCCAAATTTCTTCTACGTGACTTTGCTTTCCCATTTCCCAATTTTTGTTAATAGTGATGCTTTAAATTTACTCCCTATTACTTTGTTTTTTTAAACTTTTTTAAAACCTTGGGCCTTGTTTTACATTTTTATGGCCAAATTTTTTATTGAAAAAATTTAAATATTTAAAATTTGCATTTTGATATGAAAAAATGAACTGTTTCGGAAAAATTTTTGGGGGGGGGGGGGGTAAAAAAAAGGTCAAATTTAGGGGAAAGGAAAACCCTTTTCCGTTACCCCTAAAATTTTTTCCCTGGGGCCCCTCGTGGGCGGAAACCAGACAATAAAGGCAAAAAATTAATTGAAAATACATTGTTTTATATCATAAAAAAGCAATAATGAAAAAAAAAAGAGAAAACCCAAATCATTAATAAGAACTTTATGAAGGTAAATAACAGTACACAAACACACAGACAATAACCTACAAATAAATAGAAAAAAAATAAATTTTTTTGCTTTTTGATTCATTTCTTTTGTTTTAAATTTTTTACTTTTTAAATTGTACAATTCCTAGATAAATAAAACGGGGCTTCAATATCAAAAAGGAAATTAAATTTATAGGGAAAACCCCTCCTTTCCCAAATGGACTTTCAAAAAGGGCTTCAGTTTTTAATTTCCTAGGAACTTCCAATGAGTTTTTTAAAGTAAAATTTCAAATCACGATCAAAAAATTTTAAAAATTTTGGGGAGAATCCCTTAAAAAAACATTTTTTAATTTTTTGGGTATGTATTTACCAGCAGGGCTATATTTCACCCTCTCCTCATCGTGAAAAAAATCAGCTGCAAACCCTTGGCTCAAGGGAAAAAATAAAAACAAAAGGGAAATTTCCCCTTTCCCGGGGAGTAAAAACATCTCGGGTTAAAAAGGGGGTTTTACTCCCCAAAACCAAATAAGAAATAATAAAAAAACGAGGAAAAATAAGAATCTACAAGAAACCCTTTCAAATTCTCTCAGTTAAAACACTCTTCTTTCCCTACTTATAATTCCCAATTGTGATGATACTTTTTTCCCAAAATTTCATAAGGGTTTTTTAAAAAATTTAAATTTTACAATCTAAAAAAACCCAAAGAATAAACTAAAAAAAAAATTAAACCCTTCCCTTTCCCAATTTTTAACTTTAAAAAGGGATTATCATTCAGGCTTCTATCATACCCTTATGAAAAAAATCTTTAAAATTTTTTTTTGCATAATTAATATCAAGTTCCTGATTTTTTAAACCCAAATCACCATCCTCTTTGAACTTTTTGAAGACGTCTTTACCCGATCTCTTCGAAATCCCACAACTTTAAAAATAAAAAAATTAAAGTCATAGCATTAAGATAAAATTGATGCCTCCCATTATAGTAGATATATCATCTATATAAAGAATAAAAAACAGGGGCCCCTAATATTGACCCTTGGGGTACCCCCAAAAAAATTAAAATTAAAATACTTTTGAACTATATTTTGCAAGATTTTTTAAAACTTTTTTTCTTTTTTAAAAAAAAAAATCCCCCAAAAAATTTTTTAACAAAAGGATTTTAACGTTATCCCTTTTTTTTTTAAAAATTTTTTTAAAAGAGGAAAAAAAGGGTACTGAATCAAAGGGTTTCCTAAGATCAACAAAAGACAGCCCAAAACCTTACCATTACGTTTAACAACCCTTTTTATTTTTAAAATCTGTAAATTTGTAAAAGGGGGAAACTTTGTGTTGATCCCTTTTCCTAAAAACCATGCGGGTTTTGAAATTAAAAACCCTTTAGTGCTTTCCACTTCATGAAATAACCTCTTGTGTAAAAAAATTTTTCAAAAATTTTCCCCCTACATTTAAAAGAGTTTAAATATGGGTCGATAAAAAATTTTTCCTTTTCCTTTTTTTTTTCCTTTTCCCCCTTAAAATAGGCGTTCCCCTTGCCAATTTCAGCTGTTTTGGGAAAAAAAATCCCCTACAAAAAAAGAAATGGGAAATTAGATACGCAAAATTACCCGGGACTTTTGGGATGGATTTCTTAAATAAAATGCAGGGAAAACTTTTAAAATTTGTTGAAATCCCCTTGAATTGTTGAAGAACACCTCAAAAAATACTGGGTTTGCTGGCCAAAATCCTCTTTGGTGTTGCTGATCGGCGGGGACCCAATCGGGAAAAAATAAAAACTTTTTTCCCTCAATATCTGTTTTTGGGTGAGTTTCTTGTGGGGAAATCAAACTTTTCTTGCATGTTTGGACAAAGGGGAACTGTTTTTCGAAGAGTTTTGGGAAATTTGCAGGTTTTTGAAGAACAAAAAACAACAATCAAAACTTGAGTTCCAATATTTTTTTAAAAAAAAATTTACTTTTAAAAATTAAAATTTTAAAAATTCAAATTGATTCCTCATTATAAGTTTTTTTTATTCATATTTCAAAAGGCCCCAAAAAGGTCAAATAGGCAAGATTTTAAAAAACTTATTTTACCCAAAAAGTTATGGTTTACGGGGAAACAAACGCTCGTTTAAAAACCCACAAATAGAGCTACACTTTAATAAAAATCCTCCTAAAAAAACCTCGGGCTTATAGAGGGATCGTGTTCATTTTAGTACTTTTTTTGAACAAAAATTTCCCAAAAACTCGACGGAGAAGGTTTTTTAATCTTTGATCTTTTGCTCCCACCGTCTTTCCCCCCCAGGAGGCAATTTGGCCCGCATAAATTTTCCCTTGTATTTTTTGCCCCTTAAAAGTGGGCCCACTACTATGTATTCTTTAAAAGTTCAAGATGTTATTTGACCGACAAATTACTTTTGGGGTGAAAACCCTGGATCTCTTCCAAAAAGGGGCTTTTCCCCGCCCCAAAAAAGGTTGTTTCCCCGACCTCCTCTACGCATTGGGCACACACATCTCCTCAAGGGGTACCTTCTTTAAAAGGCGAAGATCCAACCCCTATGGGAGCAGTTGGGGGTTTAATTTTAACTGTTTTAAACAACCCTTTTTGTAAATGTTCCCCAACAAAAAAGGGACGAGAGGAATAATTTTTAAATAAAAAAACCCAATTTAAAAAAAAAATTTTTATTGGGTTTAATCAGAGAATTAAACAAATGTTTTTTAAAAATCTGAAACATTTAAAGCGGGAAATGAATTTAAAAAAATTTCACCCTAACTTAAAAGAGGGGTACGGGGACTAATAAAATTAAAAGTTGTGTGGGCCCCCAAACCCAAAAACCAAAATTTTAACTTAGGATGTTATCAGTTCGAGGTGTAACCCAAATCTGGACAATGGCCAAAAAATAAAGATGGGCCTATCCCAAACAATTAAATTTTTTACTAATTAAAAAGCCGCAAATTGAACGTTGCGATTTGTCTTGACTTTTTTTTCGCGACATTGCTTTTTATCAGGCCTTTGAAAGGTTCTTTTCTTCAAGACGAACTTGAAACCCGGGGAAAATGTTTTAGGTTGTTTGGGCCCTTTGGAAAAAAAAAGGGACTTGAAAGGGGGGTCGTCGTCGCCTTCCTCTTCGTGTGCGTCTGTTTCCCCTGAATTGGCACGCACCCTGTCAATGGGGTGAGAAACTAGGTTCCAAGGGAAACTGCAGCGTAGCCCATTTTTTATTGGAAAGCTCAGTGGCATAACGAATTTTTTTGTATCTTGAGCTAGGGTTCTGTTTTAAGGGGAAAAGGGGGGGTCCCCTTTTCTCCGCGGGAAACCCCGGGGACCAAACAGGAATATTGTAATGCAGATCGATCAGATTTTTCTGGTACGTTTAAAGGATGAATGTAGGGACAGGGACAAATTTTAAAATATATGCACTTGTTGAAAAGTGGACCCCTACTCCCGGGTGAACGTCAAACTTTGACAAACGATGCATTGAAAAATTTGATGTTGTTAATTTTTACGGGGCCCCGGTTTTTGCACAGAGGTTATTTTGGGGGTTGACTCTTTTTAATCCATGGGCCCCAAAAGGCCGGCCCGCAAATTTAATCTTCCAACATACCCTTGGCTTTAGCTTTTTCGGAAGGAAGTGGCCATGGCTTTCTGGCCCGGAGTTTGGGTTTTTGTCAGTAAACCCCCGTAACTCTAGGGGGCAATTATTGGGCGTTCCGGAGGAAAGAAAAATGTATAAAAAAAAAAAATGTTCATATTAATTATTGGGCATAAAATGGGGTGTACAAAAAGCCAAAAAATCAAGGTTTTAAAACAGGAAATTTAAAAAACACAAAATTTTTAAAATTTTAAAAAAATAAGCCTACTAAAAAAACTGGGCCCCCGTAAAAAGAAATTTTCCCCAAAAATTTTAACGCGTTTCTCTTATAGGGTGTGGGCGTCCCCCCGGAAAATTAGAGGCGGGGCACAGTCACGTGCTCTATTAACAGGGTATACATTGTAGGTAAAGCTTTATGTTATGCATTTTGTCTTATCGAAAAAACCCCCCATCACAGTTTTCCCCTTAAAGGCCCCGGAAAACCCTTCAGGGTGGGGAAAAATTTGAGTTTTAATATAAATTTTTAAAGAAGTTCCAATGTCCTACGCATTTTTGTCTAAACCCAAAACCTTTCCTCCACCCCATCAAGTACAATTTTCATCCCCCCCTATTTTTTTCAAATGGGCTAAGAAACCCACGATAGGGAATTTTGGGACATTCCGACATCATTGTTAAGTTTTTTAGGGTTTATTAGGTTTTGTTTTTGTTGAGAAAAAAATGTAGCAGGCCAATAAAATTTTTTATGTAAACTAAAGGGGCAATTAACAAAAAACCGGGGGTTTTTCCTATATATAAAATTCCCACTGCTTTTAAAGGGGCCACACCCAGGGAAAAGTTCATTTAAAACAAGGGTTCCCTGTCTGGGGCCTCGCGGCTGCTGGCAAAGAAAAAAATATGTGATTCGTTTTTTTTTTACGCAGACGAACGGTTTTTTTTCCGCAAAGTCTCGCCCATCGTTTTTTAAAAAGATATCGGCAATTGTTTTCGTTGGGCCCTTTTTGGGTTTGATGGGCCCCTCAAATTTCCAACTCGCCAAAATTCTCGCGGTTTTGGCCCGTGGGTTAAGGGAATTTTTTTTCCCCGAAAAATTTTTGGCTAGCTCTGGGGGCCGTCCCTGGGGAAAATTTCCCCCTTCCCTTTTGAACTACCCCCCCCCGACCCGGCCCACGACAATGACAACACGGACGGGGAAAAACGAAACCACGGGCGCGGGGGAAACCCCTGCCCCCCTCATATGAAAGGGCCTCCAAAAATAAATTTGGAAATTTTCTACCCAATTAAGGGGGTTTTTGGAGGGGAAAATTCAGCAAAAAGGGGCCCTAAGCCCTGCCCCCCAAAAAAACCGGGTAGGTTAGTGGCAGAGGGGGGTGAAGTTTAAAACGGGCCCGGGGCACGGGGGAAAACCCATCAAATGCTCGTTAAAAAAAATGCCCCTTCCCCACAAGGATGAGAAAATTTTTGATAGCTGACAATTTGGGTTTTTTTTTAAAAAATTGTGCAAAGGGAGATGAAGAAACTGTGGGGGAAAAGTCTTTCGCAAATTTTTCTTTAAACATCTACAACCTATTTAATTTCCCACATAAGTTTCCAGAATATCATTAAAGATTCTTTTGGGGCATTGTTTTCCCCGGGGATTGAAAAAAGCAAGCCAAAAAACTGGGGTCAAGCATTTTTTTAAAAAAATCTTAAAATGGAAAATTTTGGGAAAGAGGTCCCTAAAAATGAAGATTCGATTGATTTGGGTTTTACTTTTAGAGACCTTTTAAAATTTTTTAAATTTCCCTTTTATTTTCACCAAATTTCCCCAAACCCAAATACCCCAAATTTTTCATTATTAAAACCACTTTTAACATGTTTTTAATTGGCCAAAGCAATCTTTTCCCAAAAATTTTTCCATTGAATTTTAAAAACTTGTGTTTTAAAAAAAAATTTTATAAACTGAAGGGAGGAAATTTAAATTTGGTTTAAAACTGTTTTTTGGGAGTGTTTTTTAATGCAGATTACAAGAATTCCCCCGGGGAAACCGGGAAAAAAAAAACCTCCTCCCGACCAAAAAAGTTTTGGGAAAAGGGGGGTGTCCTTCAAAAACAAGGGAGGGCACCCCCTACCAGCCTGTTTATTCCCGTTGTGAGTCTTTAAAAAGAAATTACCCGACCCAAACCCGGGGGAGAATAAAAAAACCAAAAGAAACCTTTTCCCCCCTGGGAAAAAACAGACAACCACCTGAAGTTAACCCAAAAATTTAACAGAACAATTTGAGGAAAAAAAACAGCCCAAAAAATTTCTGAAAAAAAAAAATGCCGCCCCGTAAAACAAACTATCCACACTGAACCCCATATAAACTCCACGGGCGTAAAGGACGGAACAAACGGGGCGCAAAAACCGATTGGATTTGGTATTGCTTTAAAAAGTCTCCCTATTTTTGCAAAAATTGGGTAATTTGAGACCCAAGGGAGGGACGTATGGGGTGACGCGGGGGGCAAAGGGGCGGGCAGGCCTGTGTTTTGGGCAAAAACCCGCCAAAAGCATATGGGGAAAGGGGAGAGGTTCCCCCCCGTCCCTTTGGGGTTCCCCCTCTGTTCATCATCCCCCTCCGGGTGCATTTTCGTTGGTGCCATGGGGAGGTAGTCCCAAAAGGGGAAAGGGGGGGGTTCCCCCCCAAACCCAACGACCCCGACTCGCCATTTTGTTAAAAACTCTAAAACTCAGCCATTAGGGCCCCTACAAGGGTCCCCAAATTTCCCGCAATGGGAGAGATTTTCCTACTGTGGAAGGGCCCAAAACCAACTTCCAAAACGGGACGAAATTTTTAAATTTTAAAAAGGGCCCAAAAAAAACCCCAGAAAAAAACGGAACCAAGTTTCCCTTTTAAAAGCGTGTCCCAAGGGTTTCAGCAGGGAAAAACCTAATAAAAACGAACAAAAAAAAAAAGATTTGGATAAAATTTAAAATTTTTGGATTTAAATTTAAAAATTTATTGAAACTTATAAATTTTTTAAAAGGGGGGGCTAAAGGTTAATTTGGGGGGGAAAAAAAAAAAAAAAAAAAAAAAAAACCCCCCGGTTTTTGGGGGGAGGGGCCCAAGCCCAAAAAAAGGCAATATTTGGGGGGGCAATTCCCCAAATCTTGGGCCCCCTTTATTTTCCGTGGGCGGGGAGGGGAGTGGGAAATAAAAAAGGGGGGAAAGGCTCCCCCAAGGGGGGGACCCCGGGGGGGCCGCCCTTGTTTTTGGGAAAAAACCCCCCAGGGGGCCCCCCCCCAACGGGGGAAAGGGCCCGGGGTTTTCCCCCACCCACACGGGTCTCTCCTCTGGTTAAAATGCCCGGTTTTTTCTTGTGTCCTTGGGGGGTACACACAAAAGGGGAAAGTTCCCCAGCACCCAAAAAGGCTCGCCTTCGGTTCCCCGGGGAAAAAAGGCCCCAAACCTTTAAAGGGAAAAAAGGAATCTCTTTTTACCCTTTCCCCCCATAAAAACCCCCAAAACCTTTCACAGGGGTTCCGAATATTTCCAACGGGGGGAACTTTTATTTCCTCCCGTCTTCGAATGGAAAAAACAGTCAAGACCCGGAGAATTCCCAGTTCTTCAGAACACTATCCATGAGGTCTTGCTTCATTCGTCAAGAAAACTTGGACCAACAACTTCAGCGGTTCTGGGAATTGGAAGAAATCCACACGTCTCCAAAGTCGGAGGAAGAGCAGAACTGTGAACTGCATTTTCGGGAAAACAATATAATAGGAATATTGTATCCCTAAATTCATTAGAATATTTTAGGCCATTCTGAAACGTGCGTTGAAGATGGGACTTCAACCCCTACTTGTGCAGTGCCACGGTTCCACCAAATATGGTAGAACAAGGGGCAGAAACTATCTGCCCCTACTGTGACCAGGAAAACGTTTTGGAGAACTTGCAGGATGTGGTCGTTGGGTGTAGGCCAGCCGTGGCGGTCGTTTTTGAATCATTGACTTTTATTCTCCATCGATGGAAATGTTTTTATTTTAATGAACGCAGATTCCAGTATCAAAGAGAAAGAAGAATTGCCAAATGTGAGGGTGAACGCCATGAAACCTACCATTTAAATTGCGTTAGTAAGTCGAAAGGCTTTTATAAAGGTTGCCGATCCAGATGGGATTTTATGGTTTTGCAAAAGCTGCAAGGGATCCGTCCCGCTGCTACATGAATCCGTGGCCTCTATCAAAGACCTACAGTTGATAAAGGTGAAGCCGAACAACTCTAATATCGGTGACGCCGTCAATGCAATACAACAGGCATTAACGGGCGTCATGAAGGCCCTGGACTTCCAGACAAAAGCCTTCGATAACATTTTGAAAGATAACAAAGAGCTGAAGACGGTCACCCATAACCTCCAAAAACGCCTTGGAGAAGTGTGAAGAGAACGTGAATATGTGAAAGTGATAATCAAGAAAGAGGAACAGCGGCAGGCCATTAAGATAACACTCACTGTTCCTTACATCTGCTTTATATCTTGTCACAGTGTAGTCAAGGTGCGTTGGGTACACGTCGTCATCCCTGCTTAATATATCGCAATGTCCTTATCATCTTCCATATCGTCGTTTTGGTCGTTATCGTTGGGGAGGTCGTTACGAGAAGGCGTAGAGGTCTCCGTCGAAGTTTGTTAGTTAGTTAATGTTGTTTTAGGGCACTCAACAGTAGAGTTATCAGTGCCCATGTCAATTGTATTGGAATCTTCCAAATTTTATTTTTCCATAATTGTGGATTACCACCATGTTTTCTTCTTTCCAATGGGTGGAACGTAAGGGAAGACGAGGGGGGTTAATGGGAAGGAGTGAGGATGTTGGATAGGATGGGTTAAACTGGGTGGGAACGGAGGAGTGCTTGTTGCAGAGAGGGCCGGCAAGTATGGAGACGAAAAAAGTGAAAGAAGAAAATAAATATGAGAAACGCTCTGTGAATGAAGAAAGGTGTGATTAAAAGTTGCGCGAGAGCTCTCTTTGCAACACGCACCCCAACCGGCCAGAGCTCGCCCTTAGTTTTGGGGAATACACTACTCCCCTACTCACAGGCCAAACCACGGGAAGGTAGCGAGTTGGACTTTGAAGGCCCGAGCAGGTAAAACCTACTGTGCGAGGTCATTGTCAACTAGCCGCTGGCGGATAGCCACAGCTCGTGCTCGTAGATTCCTTCCTACGACACCAACATTGACTGCTGCTGGTGGACGATTGAAGTCATCTGGAAGGACTAGGTCAAAATTTCCTAGATCTACATTTTGGTCAACACATACGTTGTGCTAAACACAGCAGGATGATCTGGTGGGGCTAGGGTCATGCCCGGTGACCCATACCTATGAAGACGTTTTAAAAGATTTAATGGATGACGCTCTCCTGGACATGGAGGACGAAAACGTCGAGGTGTTGCCGGCACAGGAGGTGGTCAAAGGCCTCAACACTGTAAGTCAGATGTGTATTTCTAAAAAACGTTATAATCTTTCTTGATGTTTGTTCATGTTGCTTGAATTAGGTTTTCCATTTTATTGCAGTCGGAATCAAGCTCGGAGACACTTGAGGCCGTGGCCAGCAAACGACCCTATCTGAAGCTTTGCCGCTGCCCCATCTGCGGGGTAAGGGTGCAGAAACTAATACTTCATTATGTCTCAAACTGCCACGAATTTACAATAAAGAAGGCACTTTCAAAATACCATCGCTATGACTGGCGGCGGCAGCTTGGCCTTACCCATCCGGGTAGGAGACCCGGGCACCAGGATGAATCTTCTGTGAGTACGCGTACATGCTTGTGATGTGTAATTTAAAAGTATTTGACCTGTTTTGGACATTTGTGCATTTCTCTTCCCTAGTCGGAGGAGGAGCCGGAGGTGACGGCGGCGGCGACGGCGGCGAAACAAACAAAGCGACGCCCCACGAGGTACAGGTGCGAGGAATGCGGGGCAAGATTGGCTTTACTCAGGCGCCATGTCGAGAGGTTGCACCACTGCACACGGGGAGAAGCTGGCACAGGTTATGTTGAGATGGGCCCACCGGCGATCGAAAGACAAGACCAGGCCGCCCAGGAACCCGAAGTAGAACTGTAAGCTAACTTTTTTTATCCATTGTCATTTTTTTATACCTGTTCCAACTCCATATTAACAAAATGTTTAGGAAAGCAATTTCAATATTCAACCCATCTGAATGAAGGCTAATATTTA
>JAMZAV010009265.1:0-25609 GCA_024449915.1 Sweltsa coloradensis | reverse complement strand
AAGTCTACTCTATAGGTCCCCCATACAACCTGCTACACAGTTTTTTATATTTAAATTTTAATTATTAAAAATTGAATAAATACCCGGAAATATATTCACAAAAGACCCAAAAATAGATGCTGAAATATCAAGGAGAATTATATTAGCAGACAAAATTTTACCAAAGTGTATGTAAACTATTATGGAAAGAAAAAATATCATCCAGGTGCAAGAGGGCTATGTATTGTACAAATTGTATTTCCTCCCAATAATATCATATGCATCAGTGACATGGACAATAGGAGGAAAGGAAGAGGGCAGATTACAAGCAGCAGAGATGAAATTTTAGAGAAGTTCTGTAGCCTTAAACAAAAATAGACAAGGTACGGAGCAAAAAAATAAGAAAAAACTAGGAGTGGAAAGTTTACAAAATAAAATAGGAAGAGAAAGACTTCGATGGTATGGACACGTACGAAGAAGAAACAAGATAAATACCAAGTAAAACAGAAATGGAGAGAACTGGTAGAAATGCCTGTCATAGAAGACATCAAAGTAGAGAGGAGGTGTTGAGCCTGGCTAGCAAACACTGAAAGTCCACACCCCGAGAAAAACTGGGATACGTCACCCCCGACCTGACATGTTGGAACCGGGTGTTTGATTATTATTATAATTTATTATTATTATATAAAATATAATACAATTCAATATTTAATTCATTTTAATTTTTGAGAACGAGCCGATTAAATTAATATTTAATTTGCAGTGAATGTTGAATGAACTTTGGTATTAGTGGGTGAATGCCCCAAATAACTAAAGTTTTTGTAACTTTTATTTGATACGAAAATACCGGGTCTTTTTAATATCCGTAGCCAACAGTAAAAACAAAATACTGCTAAAGATGCTACGTTGCCCAGTAGCAATTTTTTTTTCGTTTACTTTTTTGCATTGGTATCCCGTGTCTTACTGATAGCGCCATCTTGGTCTGCACACTGTAGATATGACGTTTATTTGTCGATTCTTTATGAAAATATTATGTTATTTTTTTCTTAAACCCAACACGGAGACTGTTTTACGGGGGACGGACCAAATCAAAGGTAAATTTTTACAAGTTATTTATTTTTGTACATATTTTCGGAAATGGCATTTAGCGATAGCTAAGCCTTTGTGTAAATCAAACGGGAATCGTATTGAAGGCCTTTGGGTTACCGGAGTGAAAACAACGACGATATCTCGAACAGGGAAAAGTCGAAGCGCGGATCATGTGCGTAACGAATGCAGGCCGCCAACGAGCCCCGGCAGAACGCCGATTCCGCTAGCAAAGAACTAGGTTCCCCGGGGTGTACTACAGCATGCTAGAGTCCAATATATTGCGTGAGAGATGATCGGAGAAAAACAACACTCGGAAGAATAACTTAATGACCCCAAATAAAATAGAGTTCATTGTTTCAGTGCAATACCAAAATTGCGATAAAAATTGCATAAAATATATCTGGAAGATAATCAATATAAAAAAATTGCATAAAATATATCTGGAAGATAATCAATATAATAAGGTATGATCATTAAGTACTAGGGCCTATGTTGCCGGGAATAAGGGAAAACGACGACATGTCCAAACAAAACCACTAAATGAGGTTATTGTGGCATTCATCCTGATCACTTACATGGTATAAAACCCTTTGACAACCTCCAGTTTTTTACGTAATTTGGGACTAATTAGTATGCAAAGTGCGTGAAAAAGTACAATATCCCGGGAAATTTTCGTTTTAAAGGGAAAACGACGGAACGTAAAAAACATAACCTCTAAATGACGTTATAGGGGGCATTCATCCTATTACAATCATGATACTAAACCCCCGTGACAACCTCAGTTTTTTACGTAAGAAAAACTAATTAGTATGCAAGGTGCGTGAAAAAGTACAATCTCCCCGGGAAATGTTCGTTTTAAGGGAAAACGACGGAACGTACAAACATAACCTCTGTATGACGTTATAGTGGCATTCATCCTTATTACAATCATGGTACTCAACCCCGTTGACAACCTCCAGTTTTTTACGTAAATAACTAATTAATATGCAAGGTGCGTAAAACAGTACTTTCTCCCCGGGAAATGCTCGTTTTAAACGAAAATGAGGGACATGTCCAAACATAACCACTAAATGAGGTTATAGTGGCATTCATCCCGATCACTTACATGGTATTGAACCCCGTTGACAACCTTCAATTTTTAGGAAATTTGACTAATTAGTATGCATTGTGCGTGAGAAAGTACAATATTCCCGGGAAATTCTGGTTTTAAGGGAAAACGACGACACGTCCAAACATAAACCACTATATGGGGTTTAGTGGCATTCATCTCGATCACTTACATGGTATTGAAACCCCGTTGACAACCTCCAGTTTTTTACGTAATTGACTAATTAGTATGCTTTGTGCGTGAGAAAGTACCATATCCCGGGAAATGCTCTTTTTAAAGGGGAAAAAACGACGACATGTCAAACATAACGACTATATGAGGTTATAGTGGCATTCATCCCGATCACTTACATGGTATTGAACCCCTTTGACAACCTCCAGTTTTTTAGGTAATTGAAAATTTAGTATGCTTTGTGCGTGAGAAAAGTCAATATTCCCGGGAAATGCTCGTTTAAGGGAAAAAACGGACGACATGTACAAACATAAAGATAAATGAGGTTATAGTGGCATTCATCCCGATCACTTACATGGTATTGAACCCCGTTGACAACCTCCAGTTTTTTACGAAAATTGGGACTAATTAGTATGCATTGTGCGTGAGAAAGTACCATATCCCCAGGAAATGCTCTTTTTTAAGGGAAAACGACGACATGTCCAAACATAACGACTAAATAAGGTTATAGTGGCATTCATCCGATCACTTACATGGTATTAAACCCCCGTTGACAACCTCCAGTTTTTTAGGTAATTGACTAATTAGTATGCTTTGTGCGTGAAAAAAGTACCATATCCCCGGGAAATGCTCGTTTTAAGGGAAAACGACGACATGTCCAACATAACCACTATATGAGGTTATAGTGGCATTCATCCCGATCACTTAAATGGTTATTGAACCCCGTTGACAACCTCCAGTTTTTACGTAATTGATAATTAGTATGCATTGTGCGTGAGAAAGTACCATATCCCTGGGAAATGCTCTTTTTAAGGGAAAACGACGACATGTCCAAATATAAATACATATGAGGTTATAGTGGCATTCATCCCGATCACTTACATGGTATGAACCCCGTTGACAAGCTCCAGTTTTTAGGTAATCGACTAATTAGTATGCATGTGCGTGAGAAAGTACAATATTCCCGGGAAATGCCTTTTTAAGGGAAAACGACGACATGTCCAAACATAACCACTATATGGGGTTTATAGTGGCATTCATCCCGATCACTAACATGGTTTTGAACCCGTTGACAACCTCCAGTTTTTTAGGTAATTGACAAATTAGTATGCATTGTGCGTGAGAAAGTACCATATCCCGGGAAATGCTCTTTTTAAGGGAAAACGACGACATGCCCAAAAACATAACCACTATATAAGGTTATAGTGGCATTCACCCCGATCACTTACATGGTATTAAAACCCCTTTTGACAACCTCCAGTTTTTTACGTAATTGATAATTAGTATGCATTGTGCGTTAGAAAGTACCATATCCGGGAAATGCTCGTTTTAAGGGAAAACGACGACATGTCCAAATATAACGACTATATGAGGTTATAGTGGCATTCATCCCGATCTCTTTCATGGTATTGAACCCCCGTTGCAAAGCTCCAGTTTTTTAGGTAATCGACTAATTAGTATGCATTGTGCGTGAGAAAGTACAATATTCCCGGGAAATGCTCGTTTTAAGGGAAACGACGCCCTGTCCAAAACATAACGACTAAATGAGGTTATAGTGGCATTCATCCCGATCACTTACATGGTATTAAACCCCGTTGACAACCTCCAGTTTTTTAGGTAATTGACTAATTAGTAGCATTGTGCGGAGAAAGTACCATATCCCCAGGAAATGCTCGTTTAAGGGAAAACGACGACATGTCCAAACATAACCACTTAATGGGGTTATAGTGGCATTCATCCGATCACTTACATGGTATTGAACCCGTGACAACCTCCAGTTTTTTAGGTAATGGGACTAATTAGTATGCATTGAGCGTGAGAAAGTACAATATTCCCGGGAAATGCTCGTTTTAAGGGAAAACGACGACATGTCCAAACATAACCACAATATGAGGTTAAGTGGCATTTATCCCGACCCACTTCCCACGGTATGAACCCGTTGACAACCTCCAGTTTTTTACGTAATTGATAATTAGTATGCATTGTGCGTGAGAAAGTCCCGTATCCCCGGGAAAATGCTCGTTTTAAGGGAAAACGACGAAATGTCCAAACAAAAACGACTATATGAGGTTATAGTGGCATTATCCCGATCACTTACATGGTATTGTTACCCCGTTGACAACTCCAGTTTTTTAGGAAATTTGACTAATTAGTATGCATTGTGCTTTGAGAAAGTACAATTTTCCCCGGGAAATGCTCGTTTTAAGGGGGAAAACGACGACATGTCAAAAACATAACCACTATATGAGGTTATAGTGGCTTTCATCCCGATCACTTACATGGTATTGAACCCCGTTGACAACCTCCAGTTTTTACGTAATTGACTAATTAGTATGCTTTGGTGCGTGAGAAAGTACAATATTCCGGGAAATGCTCGTTTAAGGGAAAACGACGACATGTCTAAAACATAACCACTATAGAGGTTATAGTGGCATTCATCCCGATCACTTACAGGGTATTGAACCCCGTTGAAAACCTCCAGTTTTTTACGTAATTACTAATTAGTATGCATTGTGCGTGAGAAAGTACAATATTCCCGGGAAATGCTCGTTTTAAATGAAAACGACGACATGTCCAAACATAAACGACTATATGAGGTTATAGTGGCATTCATCCGATCACTTACATGGTATTGAACCCCGTTGACAACCTCCAGTTTTTTAACGTAATTGACTAATTAGTATGCATTGTGCGTGAGAAAGTACCATATCCCCGGGAAATGCTCTTTTTAAAGGGAAAACGACGACATGTCCAAACATAAACCACTATATGAGGTATAGTGGCATTCATCCCGATCACTTACATGGTATTAAAACCCCGTTGACAACCTCCAGTGATTTAGGTAATGACTAATCAGTATGCATTGTGCGTGGGGAAGTACAATTTTCCCCGGGAAATGCTCGTTTAAGGGAAAAACGACGACATGTCCAAACATAACCACTATATGAGGTTATAGTGGCATTCATCCCGATCACTTACATGGTATTAAAACCCGAGGGACAACCCCATTTTTTTAAACGTAATTGACTAATTAGTATGCATTGGCGTGAGAAAGGTTACCATATCCCCGGGAAATGCTCGTTTTAAGGGAAACGACGACATGTTAAACATAACCACTATATGAGGTTATAGTGGCATTCATCCCGATCACTTACATGTATTGAACCCCGTTGACAAGCTCCATTTTTTTACGTAATTGAACTAATTAGTATGCATTGGCGTGAGAAAGTACAATATTCCCGGGAAATGCTCGTTTTAAGGGAAAACGACGGCATGTCTAAACAAAAACCATTTAATGAGGTTATAGTGGCATTATCCCGATCACGTACATGGTATTGAACCCCGTTGACAACCTCCAGTTTTTTAGTTAATTGACTAATTAATATGCATTGTGCGTGAGAAAGACAATATTCCCGGGAAATGCTCGTTTTAAGGGAAAACGACGACATTTTTAAAAACATAACCACTATATGAGGTTATAGTGGCATTCATCCCGATCGCTTACAGGTATTGAACCCGTTGACAACCTTCAATTTTTTAGGAAATTTGACTAATTAGTATGCATTGTGCGTGAGAAAGTACAATATTCCCGGGAAATTCTCTTTTTAAGGAAAACGAGGGACACGTCCAAACATAACCACTATATGGGGTTATAGTGGCATTCATCCGATCACTAACATGGTATTGAACCCGTTGACAACCTCCAGTTTTTACGTAATTGACTAATTAGTATGCTTTGTGCGTGAGAAAGTCCCATATTCCCCGGGAAATGCTCGTTTAAGGGAAAACGACGACATGTCCAAACATAACCACTATATGAGGTTATAATGGCATTCATCAGATCACTTAAATGGTATTGAACACCGTTGACAACCTCCAGTTTTTTAGGTAATTGACTAATTAGTATGCATTGTGCGTGAGAAAGTTCAATATTCCCGGGAAATGCTCGTTTTAAGGGAAAAACGACGACATGTCCAAACATAACGACTATATGAGGTTATAGTGGCATTCACCCCCGATCACTTACATGGTATGAACCCCGTTGATAACCTCCAGTTTTTACGTAATTGACTAATTAGTAGCATTGTGCGTGAGAAAGTACCATATCCCCGGGAAATGCTCGTTTTAAGGGAAAACGACGACATGTCCAAACAAAAACGACTAAATAAGGTTATAGTGGCATTATCCCGATCACTTACATGGTATTGGACCCCGTTGACAACCTCCAGTTTTTTAGGTAATTGACTAATTAGTATGCTTTGTGCGTGAGAAAGTCCCATATCCCCGGGAAATGCTCGTTTAAGGGAAAACGACGACATGTCCAAAACATAACCACTATATGAGGTTATAGTGGCTTTCATCCGATCACTTACATGGTATTGAACCCCGTTGACAAGCTCCAGTTTTTTACGTAATTGACTATTAGTATGCATTGTGCGTGAGAAAGTACCATATCCCCGGGAAATGCTCGTTTTAAGGGAAAAGGGACGACATGTCCAAACATAACCACTATATGAGGTTATAGTGGCATTCATCCCGATCACTTACTTTGGTATTGAACCCCGTTGACAAGCTCCAGTTTTTACGTAATTGACAAATTTAGTATGCTTTGTGCGTGAGAAAGTACAATATTCCCGGGAAATGCTCGTTTTAAGGGAAAACGACGGCATGTCTAAACAAAACCCACTTAATGAGGTTATAGTGGCATCATCCCGATCACTTACATGGTATTGAACTCCGTTGACAACCTCCAGTTTTTTAGTTAATTGACTAATTAGTATGCATTGTGCGTGGGGAAAGTACAATATTCCCGGGAAATGCTCTTTTTAAAGGGGGAAAACGACGACATGTCCAAAACATAACCATATATGAGGTTATAGGGGCCCATTCATCCCGATCACTACATGGTATTGAACCCCGTTGACAACCTTCAATTTTTTAGGTAATTGACTAATTAGTATGCATTGTGCGTGAAAAAGTACAAATTCCGGGAAATTCTCGTTTTAAGGGAAAACGACGACACGTCCAAACATAACCACTAATGGGGTTATAGTGGCATTCATCTCGATCACTAACATGGTATTGAACCCCTTTGAAAAACCTCCAGTTTTTTACGTAATTGACAAATTAGTATGCATTGTGCGTGAGAAAGTACCATATCCCCGGGAAATGCTCGTTTTAAGGGGGAAAACGACGACAGTCCAAACATAACGACTATATGAGGTTATAGTGGCATTCATCCCGATCAACTTACATGGTATTGAACCCCGTTGACAACCTCCAGTTTTGTAGGAAATTTGACTAATTAGTATGCATTGTGCGTGAGAAAGTTCAATATTCCCGGGAAATGCTCGTTTAAGGGAAAACGACGACATGTCCAAACATAAAGACTAAATGAGGTTATAGGGCATTCATCCCGATCACTTACATGGTATTGAACCCCCGTTGACAACCCCCAGTTTTTACGTAATTGATAATTAGTATGCATTGTGCGTGAGAAAGTACCATACCCCCATTAAATGCTCTTTTTAAGGGAAAACGACGACATGTCCAAACATAAGACTAAATAAGGTTATAGTGGCATTCATCTCGATCACTTACATGGTATTAAACCCCGTTGACAACCTCCAGTTTTTTAGGTTAATTGACTAATTAGTATGCATTGTGCGTGAGAAAGTACCATATCCCCGGGAAATGCTCGTTTTAAGGGAAAACGACGACATGTCCAAACAAAACCCAAACTATATGAGGTTATAGTGGAAATTCATCCCGATCACTTACATGGTATTAAAACCCCGTTGACAACCTCCAGTTTTTACGTAATGACTAATTAGTATGCATTGTGCTTTGAGAAAGTACCATACCCCCGGGGGAAATGCTCTTTTTAAGGGAAAACGACGACATGTCTAAACATAACGACTAATGGGGTTTATAGTGGCATTCATCCGATCATTTACATGGTTTTGAACCCCTTTGGACAACCTCCAGTTTTTTACGTAATTGACTAATTAGTATGCATTGTGCGTGAGAAAGTACAATATTCCCGGGAAATTCCCTCTTTTTAAAGGGAAAACGACGACATGTCCAAACATAACCACTATATGAGGTTATAGGGGCATTCATCCCGATCACTTACACGGTATTAAACCCCCGTTGACAACCTCCATTTTTTTACGTAATTGACTAATTAGTATGCATTGTGCGTGAAAAGTACCATATCCCCGGGAAAAATGCTCGTTTTAAGGGAAAACGACGACATGTCCAAACATAACCACTATATGAGGTTATAGTGGCATTCATCCCGATCACTTACATGGTATTGAACCCCGTTGACAAGCTCCAGTTTTTACGAAATTTGACTAATTAGTATGCATTGTGCGTGAGAAAGTACAATATTCCGGGAAAATGCTCGTTTTAAGGGAAAACGACGGCTGTCTAAACATAACCACTTAATGAGGTTATAGTGGCATTCATCCCGATCACTTACATGGTATTGAACTCCGTTGACAACCTCCAGTTTTTATTTAATTTGGACTAATTAGTATGCATTGTGCGTGAGAAAGTACAATATTCCCGGGAAATGTTTGTTTTAAGGGAAAACGACGACATGTCCAAACATAACCACTATATGAGGTTATAGTGGCATTCATCCCGATCACTTACATGGTATTAAAACCCCGTTGACAACCTTAAAATTTTTTTAGGTAATTGACTAATTAGTATGCATTGTGCGTGAGAAAGTACAATATTCCCGGGGAAATTCTCTTTTTAAAGGGGAAAAAACGACGACACTTTCCAAACATAACCACTATATGGGGTTATAGTGGCTTTCATCTCGATCACTAAATGGTATTGAACCCCGTTGACAACCTCCAGTTTTTTACGTAATTGACTAATTAGTATGCATTGTGCGTGAGAAAGTACCATATCCCCGGGAAATGCTCGTTTTAAGGGAAAACGACGACATGTCCAAACATAAAGACTAAATGAGGTTATAGTGGCATTCATCCCGATCACTTACATGGTATTGAACCCCGTTGACAACCTCCAGTTTTTTACGTAATTGACTAATTAGTATGCATTGTGCGTGAGAAAGTAACCATATCCCCATTAAATGCTCGTTTTAAGGGAAAACGACGGACATGTCCAAACATAACGACTAAAAGGGTTTATAGTGGCATTCATCTCGATCACTTACATGGTATTGAACCCGTTGACAACCTCCAGTTTTTAGGAAATTTGCCCTAATTAGTATGCATTGTGCGTGAGAAAGTCCCATATCCCCGGGAAATGCTCGTTTTACGGGAAAACGACGACATGTCCAAAAAATAACCACTATATGAGGTTATAGTGGCATTCATCCCGATCACTACATGGTATTGAACCCCTTTGGAAAACCCTCCAGTTTTTTACGTAATGACTAATTAGTATGCATTGTGCGTGAGAAAGTACCATATCCCCGGAAATGCTCGTTTTAAGGGGAAAAACGACGACATGCTTCAAACGGCAAACATAACGACTATATGAGGTTATAGTGGCATTCATCCCGATCACTTACATGGTATTGAACCCCGTTGACAACCTCCAGTTTTTTACGTAATTGACTAATTAGTATGCATTGTGCGTGAGAAAGTACAATATTCCCGGGAAATGCTCGTTTTAAGGGAAAACGACGACATGTCCAAAAAACATAACGACTATATGAGGTTATAGTGGCATTCATCCCGATCACTTACATGGTATTGAACCCCCTTTGGGACAACCTCCATTTTTTTACGAAATTTGACTAATTAGTATGCTTTGGTGCGTGAGAAAGTACATATCCCCGGGAAATGCTCGTTTTAAGGGAAAACGACGACATGCCCAAACATAACCACTATATGAGGTTATAGTGGCATTCATCCCGATCACTTACATGGTATTGAACCACGTTGACAAACCTCCAGTTTTTAGGTAATTGACTAATTAGTAGCATTGTGCGTGAGAAAGTACAATATAAGAAAATAATTAACAAGTAACTATAGAAACTTGACAACAATCACCTACAATGCGTTAAAAAGCTAATGTTCGTGCCTCCAAATATTTAACATTCTATTAATTGGTACTGAGCCGCTTCGCGAACGCTTTTTTTAAGTTTTTAGTTTGCGTGTGATCTCTTTACTTTTGCAAGTTCTTTTTGAACGCATTGTAGGTGATTGTTGTCAAGTTTTTATTGTTATTTGTTAATTGTTATTATATACCTCAAAAAACTTATATTAAAACCTTTATTTCTAAGGAAAGTGGCTAACTTTTTTAACTTTTACTTTCACAGGGTACCACATCACCATAACCTTAATGTCTATGTAAAATATGAACGAATTGTAGCACCACCCGTTTGGTCAGAATCGGCCCAAATGTCACAAAAATATCGCACTGAAAATCGAAAAAATCGTAAAAGTGCGATATTCATGAGAAATATTTCTTCGATTGTACCCACAAACGTGGCAGGACTAAGTTCAGAGATTTCGAATGTGCTCTCCAATTTTCATTAAGATCGCATATACCGTTTGCCCGGTAGAGATCGAACAAACAGACAGAAAAATAAACAAAAAATAACAAACCAAAAAAAACACCAGAGCTAAATTTTTGGGGGTTTCAGTAAAATTGAAGTCTTCGCTTCGCTCCTCCAATTACCATAGCAATTAATACTACTTTATAACAAATATCCTAATTTATCAAAGATGATTTTGCAATGAGACTGGAAAAAGTAAAGAGATTCCACGCATACTAAAAACTTACAAAAAGCTCATCCATCAACGCGACTAATAAAAGCGTTCGCGAAGCGGCCTAGTTTATAAAGAAAAGGCCAGAAGCTTGGCATATTGTTGGATGAGCGTAGCGAGCGAAGCGAAGCGAAGCGAAGCGAAGATTCCATTTCACTACACTGGAGAAAAAAATCCGGAATGTTTTTTTTTCCTTTTTTTCTGTATTATTGTGTGTTTGTCAGCACGATTCCGGCTAAACCGATACTCCAATTGCAATGAAATTTTCTGGAGACCTTCGAAATCTCTGAACTTAGAACTGCCACGGTTTTGAGCGCAATCGAATAATTATTTCTTTTGAAAATCGCAATTTTACGATTTTTTTCTTTTTTTTAAAATTACGATTAATTGAAACAATTAAAAATTAAAGTTTATTTTTATTTAATTTAAATTAATTTAAAAAAATCTTCAACTTAGTAATGATTTTTCACAGAACAACAGAAAATCCGCATAACACATGGCAGCTCAATGCACCAATTACGCTCATCCAACAACGCGGCGTGACTTAAGCGTTTTTCTAGTATTTTATGATATATCTCAATTTTAACTGTCGGGTAAGGAACCTAAACATTTAGAATCTAGTTGGCTGTGATTGACATAAACATAAACGAGCCTCTGTGAAGCCGTAGCCTGCCATAGCCCGTAATGAAAATAAACTAGGAAAACGCTTAAGTCCCGCCGCGTTGTTGGATGAGCGTCATTGGTGCATTGAGCTGCCATGTGTTATGTGGATTTTCTGTTGTTCTGTGAAAAAATCATTACTAAAATGAAGATTTTTTTTAAATTAATTTAAATTAAATAAAAAATAAACTTTAATTTTTAATTTTTTAAGTAATCGTAATTTAAAAAAAAATCGTAAAATTACGATATTCATAAGAAATAATTATTCGATTGCTCTCAAATTTCACACGAATATATTAATTCATAAAATTAGGTTCTATAAAAAAAAATCATTAAAAATCGGTTAAAGCATGTAGGTGTTATAAGTCAAAAAAATTGTTTTAAAAAAGAAAAACCCGTAAAATTTCGTTTTTCATGAGAAAATGTTTTTCGGTTGCGCTCAAATTTCACCACAAATATCTTAATTCATAAATTATGGTTCTGTGAAAAAAATCAAAAACAATCGGATAAAGCATGTATAAGTAGAAGAATTTTTTTTTAAATCGAAAAAAAATCTTTAAAATTGCGATTTTAATGAGTAATAATTTTTCGATTGCGCCAATATACAACATAAATATGTAACAGTAATATGAACACACTAAAGCACAAGGTACATGCAGTTTTCTTATAAGTTTTCATTACCCGAGTGATCGCCAAAACATTTGTGGGCTGCCCCAACCCTCTACCTGGCTATCGGCACAGATAACAGAGTACACTACGTAGTGTACTCTATTATCTGTGCTATCGGTATGCGGGGGGGACTCACGCCAAGTGACGTGTGGCTAGGAAGGGTGCACCCAAAACTAGGCGCGCGAATAGTTTAAAAAACTTGTTGGGCGATTTCGTTGCATTTTTTTGATCTCTATGATATCATACAATTTTTTTAAAATTCAAATGATGTTTGAAGAGTGGACTGGGCCTTTAAAAATATCGATCTTTGGTTTGTTATATCGTTAAAACTCGTCGATTGCGTCGGGGCCTACAGGGCTGGATTGGTCGCTTTGTTTTACTGTCACTTAAAAAATCAGTTATATGGACTGAGTGGGTAGGACTCTCTGGTTTATTTATGTATTATTTATTTTATTAACACTTAATAAAACTTAAACTCGTATCTTGTACCACAACGTTGAAATACGCAGTAATTTTACGCAAACCACCGAGAAACAAGACATTCACCCTGTTTATATTATAAATTTTATGACAGCTTAAAAAAACAAAAAATCCTGCTTTTTGCTTCAGTGTAAATTAGGAAACCTGCTTCGCTCGCAACGCTCATCCAATAAAAGAACTTACAACAACAACCTTTGGGTTTAAAAATCCCCCCCCCCCCCCCCCCCCCCCCCCCCCCCCCCCCCCCCCCCCCCCCCCCCCCCCCCCCCCCCCCCCCCCGCACATACCCAGATGACGACGTTATTGCTTTAAATTTGCTTATTTTGTTTTATAACGCAAACGCACAGACAGTGCGTGATACGTATTTCACAAAGATATTAATGAGTCGATGAAATGTATTTACCTTTCAATCTGGTTTTCCCAATATAAGAATGAAAAACAGAATTTCAATTTTCCTTTTCCTTCTTTTAACTTGGGGATCGGTGGCAGTGTGCACCACACAATCCGCTGGCCCCCGCTGCCTTTAAAAGGCGGACTGTGGTAGCATCATCCTCATTGTTTTAAGTTTTTTATCCCCCCGTGTTACAGAATAAAATGTATATTAATTTTTAAACATTGAGATGAAACAACATCCGTCGACTGCGTTTGCAAGTCTATGGTGTCCTGGGCAGCTGGACTGGTGTTTTCCAGCAAGTGTTTAGCCAAGGTCACCAGAGATTGACAACACGAGACCCCTACCATATTACCAGGGACGGTTCTAATCCTCCGTCAGAGGGGTATATGAGGTCGAATTTTTGTTATAGTTTGATTATCAGTTATCAGTTGTTATTAGTTTGCGTAAGTACGAACGGTAAACTTTTGTTACTCTTAAAATAGTACATGAGCCAGCAACAAGCATTAAATATAACAAAATGTAAATTTAAAAGTATTTTTGGATCAGCATTTTATAGTAGCCTTATTAAGACATCAAATTGACGTTAGTTAGGCATCCATCGGGAAAAGTCAAATACACGTTGAAAATTATTTACAACAAATAAAAAAATTCCGCCAGTGAAAATACTTGCATCCTGGAATACTTTTTATTTATTCCAGGTCAAAGTTTTTAATGTCATCCTATGCTATGGCATGAGAACATGGAAAATCATATACACTTTTTGACCTTTACCAATGATCTTATAACTTTCGCGATACAACTTTTTAACAGCGTAGTGAACGGCATACATTTCAAAAGCATGTATTAAAAAGATGCCTTAAATTAGGTTCTTATTTTCACATTTTTTATTATTCGTTGTTTATAAAACAAACGTTGAAAACGAAGTGCTCGCTGGAAAAAAATTGAAATTTTGCAACTCTTTATAAAGCCTAAAAACACATTTTAAAAAAAATTACATAATAGTTGATAGAGATATAATAACTAATTATTCAAAATTTAAAAACCCGGGGTCACGGGGGCCGATGACCCCCCCCCCCACCCCTTTATCCGCCTCTGAGATATGAAAAGTCGTCTAGAACTCAAACGATACCCACATGTTAAAAACTGCTAACATGTTTTGTTTTAATTATACCTCTATTCTCCGTCCTTGGGTCAATGTTGGCAAAGAGTGGTTAAAACACTATCCCCCAAAAAGCTTTTTACGGGGCTACTAGAAATCCATGTAAATATGGTGTGGGAAAAATTTCTTTAAAATTAGTGGACTACCGATAAGCAATGTAGTTTGTGTGTGCCCGCGTTATTACTATACTTTTAAAGAAAAAAATTAGTAAATGGCAGGGACCCCCGACATATGCAAAAAAGCCGCCCCCCTTGGGTCCCGGGCTAGATTCGCCACTGTATATCTGTAGCACTAGGTAACCAACACTTTAAACTAGTGACTACTTTACCATTCGTATTAAATATACAAACTCTTCTACGAAGGAATTATTTCTAAAATATGTTTCTTTGTATTTTCACATAGTATGTAGGGTACTGTTTATTCATCAAGCTTATTATTGACATTCCCAGCCGGTAGTTATGATTATTTGTAGAGGAAATCTGCCAACTAATTAGCCTGTGTTCCAGTGAATGTGTTTACGAGGCAACGCGAGCTAATCCCCGCTTTGAGCGCAACATGCACGCAAACAATACCGGGAGTTCGGCCAGCATGTTAGCGACAGTCTTGATGTAGGATACTGGATATTCCCCTGCTTTTGTGTACCAAATAGGCATACGAATACACACGACGCACCCAATGACTGTGCCAATTAACGTTTCACAGGAACCAAAATTTGTTTTCCAATATTTGAAGTTATGAAACGACATATTTCACATGTCCCACAAAAGACAAACAGATTTACTTTATTCATAGAATTGTGTTCTCGTTCCTTCATCGCTAATAATACGACTAACATAAAGTAAGGATACACTACATCAATTAGAGGAGCCTTCAATAAAATCTCTGTCTTATCTAAACTAGACAATAATTTCATGTCGTCAACTTTAATGCAAAGATCAAACGATACCTCCTCGACAATCTTTCTACAACATGGAAAAAGTTACTCGAAAAACAAACCATTCAAATCTTGATAATATAAATAAGTACTATGTTAACCAGAAACATGCTTCTTCGCCCTCATATATTATTATTATTATTTCTTCTGTGAGCACCTTGTTATTATTTACCTTTACCTTTTGCTACAACCATGGCTATAGTCATGGGCAAGAAGAAGAAGAAGAAGAAGAAGAAGAAGAAGAAGAAGAAGAAGGGGACCGACCGGGGTTTGAACCTATTGGTCTTCCACATTTCGGGTATAAAGGGCATTTGCATATAATAAACATTTGCATGTAAGTTTGATAATATAGGTATACTTAATAGGGCTTTGATTTAGTTGGTATAAGGGCGCGTCAACTGTAAGACGATAATGCGCCACTGTAGCCTATGATAGACAGAGGCCTTATGTATGACCCAACCGGTTGAAGCGCCCTAGTTTCTCACGTCGTCGTCGTAGGTAGGGGGAAGAAAGGGAATGTTACCGGGTACTCAACACATGGTCACTCACTTGTCTAACAACGACTTTGGCGTTTTTCTAGTATATTATGGAAATAATAATAAGAATGACATCTGCCTTACCTTCATATCGTTCGTTCCACACATTACTAACACTTGTTCGCCCACCTCCCCCGTTTGATTCTTGACCACATTCCCTAAACGCCTTCGTAATTGTTGAAGGGTTTGGCCCGAAATACACAGGCCAACTCGTAGCCTTTTGTTTTCTATTACCAACAAGAGACAACAATAAACCTTTGTAAGTGATGGATACTATCATGAAATAACATCTTTTTATTATGAGTATTTTTACATGCACATGGGTTGTCTACTCTGTAAACTTACACAATATAATAATATATAAATTTTTTGTTTATAAAAACTGTAACTAACATGAGTACATATTTTAAATTACTTTCATTATAACTCATCTTGCTATTAGAATTATTTCAAACGTCGCGCTAAGTACAGACACTATCCCAGGGATCAAGGTAGGTAGGAACTCCCTCCCCCCCCCAGCAAATTACAATAAAAATTAGAAGACTATTGGATTTAAATTGTGGTTAGTAAGAATGTTATTGGATGAGCGTAGCGAGTGAAGCGAAGATTCCATTTCACTACACTGGAGAAAAAAATCCGGAATGTTTTTTATTCTTTCTTTTTTTGTATTTTTGTTTGTCTGTTAACACGATTCCGGCTAAGCCGACACTCCAATTGCGATGAAATTTTGTGGAGGCATTCGAAATATCTGAACTTAGAACTGCACGGTTCGAAAAATCGATCGAAAAATTATTTCTCATGAAAATCGCAATTTTACGATTTTTTTCTTTTTCAAAACAATTCTTTGACTTATAAAACCTAAATGCTTTATCCGATTGTAATGATTTTTTCACAGAACCTTAATTTTACGAATTAATATATTCTTATGAAATTTGAACGCAATCGAAAAAAAACTCTTATAAAAATCGCAATTTTACGATTTTTTAATTTTTTAAAACATTCTTTGACTTATAACACCTACATGCTTTATCCGATTGTAATAATTTTTTCATAGAACCTTAATTTTATGAATTAATTTATTCGTATGAAATTTGAGCGCAATCAAACAATTATTTCTCATAATAATTGCAATTTTACGATTTTGCTATGATGCTGCGATAATGCTAAGGCTTTTACAATTATTTTTTTTTTTAAGTGATAGGTGTTTTAGATATAAAAACAATACATCTAAATATTTACCAGACGGATTTTATAATTTTTGTTTTGTTTGATAAATATGATTTTTTTCCTTTGCTTTGTTGGAAAATGTATGTTTTTTGTAACAATCTATATTTCCCATATTTTAATTAAAAAAATTATAAATCTCATCAAATAAGTGTCTGGTGAATTTGTCAGAATAAGACTTGTGAGCATATTAAAAAAGAAATTATCCTTTTATCTTTAAAACTGTAGAATAAGTAGGAAAAAATGTTAGGAAATGTGCTAGAATAAAAGTTTTGAGATAATAGCATTTCAAGTTTATTTATGTTGTTTTTTGGTAAATTTGAGTGTAACATAGCCTTAAGGTTCAGTTTATTTATTTTACATGAATTCACTTGACCTTTATAATCTGTTAATCTAGGATTCTTTAAAATTGACTAAAATTGTTATGAATAACACTCTATACAGCCCTAGATTAAGCCTAATATCAGTACTGGTAAGCCATTTTCCCATGCAAAATAGCATGCAGCGCTCAAGAAAAAAATCATTTAATGCTTTTAGCTGATGTAAATCAGCATAAAATAAATTCATGTAGTCAATAAATAAAAAAGTTAACTAAAAAAAAACAACAATAATAATGCAAAATTGCTTGTTTTTCATACATTTTCAGTGAAATAACCCCTTAAACAATTACGCTCATCCAACAACGCGCCTGAAAAAGCGTTTGCGAAGCTTCCAAGTTTTATATACACTGACATTATTTCGAAACAGGATAGTTGTAAATCTCCCCCGGCTGCGCGGCATCGCGTAATGATATAACCACACTTTAAGATCAATAAAACTGCTATCAAACTAGGATTAGATTCAAGGCTTTTTAACATATATTAATTTTTGGCAGATAAATGGAGTTGAAAGCCCCAATTAAAAAACAGAGATAACAAAATTACATCGTTTATACCACATTGAATCACACATTAATTTTTGTTCTACGTTTGGTTTTCAGTAGAAACTTTACAATACCAAAATTATGCAATTTTTGTGCAGTCGATACTCGAAACTAGAAAACCACCAAAGGAAACCTTCAAAATATTCCCCCCCCCCCATTTTTTGGTCTTTTAGTCAATTTCAGTGTATTTCAGTGATTCAAATGTAACATTTAAAGTCTGGTTTTAATCCGCATTAGTTGACCTACGGTTTTCATTTCTCACAGCTGTTTTTCGATTATTAATTAGTTTAGGTTGTATCTACCAATCTAGACAAAATAATGTCATGTTTGTCATTTTATCATTAGGCCCTAAGTGTAGTGAATGTCTCCTATTTTATTGAAACGTAGTTCTGATTTTTGATTCTATTGTATTTCTCTATTTCAATGTAACGCAGTATTGTTTTATGATTAGTAATAGGTATCTTATTAGTTGCGCTCACAGAAGTGAAACAGGCATGCCATGCTATGGGGCTCTGCCCTATCTGTTTCTCTTCTACAACCATGCTGGAATTCTCGTTACTATATTCTGTACATTGTTCATACATTTGTAACCTTGTATACATGAGAATATCATGTGGATTGTAAAAAATAAATAATAATAATAATAATAATAATAATAATAATAATAATAATAATAATAATAATAATAATAATAATAATAATAATAATAAAAAGCTACAGATTCTCAACATTGATTTTGGCGGTTATTAGCTTTTGTCCACTGAGATAATCTGACTTTCCCCTACCTCACATCTTCGTTTTTGCAAGCCTTTTATTGTGACGGTCAAAACGAGTGGTATTTTTTTCAAAACTCAAGACAAACTATTGCAGGTAAAAGACACAATAAGCTACTTATCTCGCAGAAAATAATGGCAACCATTAAATTTAACAAATGTTTATCAATAAAGAAATCGACTGAACAAGTTAAATAATAAATCCACACATCAAATGAGGGCTAATTAGTACTTTTGCTTGCTCGGGGCCAGGGGGGCACCCCCTTCTGCGGGCGCCCATGCACCCAATTTTGGTGACCTAAAACACGGCAAGGGCGTCCACAAGAATCTTGTCCCGGACGGGCAAAATAAAACAATAGCGCCGCAGGCGAAAATTTTTAAACATGTTTTTAGAGTGCATTTGGTGCGTTTTAGAAAACATGTAGTGGGCTAAATGCAACATCAAAATAATGTAGTTTTTGTGCAGTCGAATTGACATTACCAGGATATAAAGGCGACGTGTGTACCCTTCTCAATTTTTAATGTTAATTTTTATAAAAATGGAACGAATATTCACATTCACATCTGCACACACATGCATTCTTACCTTATACAGCATATATATCCTTAAAGCAGTTGTCTTCGTGAAAAATAACTTGTCATCGTTTGAAAAAAACCATGATACTCACTATCACAACACAAGAAAAAATTGTGACATTCACTCACAACTTAAACACAGCAGAGTAGGTCAACTAAATTCTAACTACATAAAGATTGAATTATTTTAATAAACTACCAGATGAAATCAAACAATGCACATCAATCGAAAATTTTAAACACAAAGTAAAAACTCTACTACTAAGAAAAGCATATTTCTCGGTTAACGATTACTTGGAGGACGCTGACAACTAAAGATTACCAGACCAGATAACTTACTAGGCAATTAAAATTGTACATAAAGCAAGAAGTGAAGTATAGCCTAGTTTTATATTATGATAGGCTACCATCAATATCATTTGTCATCTTTCATTCCAAATCATGGCTATTAAATTAGTTTTTTTGTTAATTATAAATATCTATGTATCCTTTTCCTTACATAGGCAACTTCTGTTTAGACCTCTGTACAAACTAGTTTTAGGTAAGAATATAAGATTTATTTATCTTTCATTTTAAATCATGGCTATAAATAGTTTTTTGTTAATTATAAGTACCTATGTATCCTATTCCTAACATAGGCTACTTCTGTTTTACTTCTGTACAAACTAGTTTTAGATTAGAATATAAGATTTATTCTCTTCCTGAGACATGCTTGGAATGCCTAATTAAATGTATACATGTGTATATCTACGGCTGAATAAAGAATATCAATATAAATAATAGAGTGGAGTTGATTTACCTGTACATTTATTTTATTTCATTGGAGATAGCAATAGTTGAATATGTCCTTGATTTTTATTATAATTAGTAGGCGCCTTACAATAATGGTATTTATATTTTTAGGGGTGTTGTAATTTTCTATTTTTAGTGTATTTAATTGCATTAATTAATTGTCTAACCACAGCGCTAACACAAATCTATTACACTTTTTCCTGTGTCTACGCAAGTAATATATAGGTTCATACATAAACATTGGTATGGTTACAGTGACACCCTCTTTCGAATTGTCGTGTTATTCTTTTATTCTCTCTCATATTTTTTTCTCAATAATTACTTTCTTTGCCCCCTCCCCCCCCCCCCTCCATAGGCTACTGGAGCGGCCGCTACCTTACTCCCGTGGGGTGGGCGCTACTGTCCTGGAAGTGGAAGGTCTCGTCTTTGAGCTCGATTGGGGTTGGGTCTTGCATGAGTATAAAGCTAATTCATGCATTTCATTTTTAACAAAAATGTTGGCTCAAGAAGAAACCGAAGAAAATAGGACTTTATCAAATGTTAAAAGCTTGGCTAGGGATCTTGGAAGCAAAACCAGGGGGGCACCTGCCCCCCTGGCCCCTGCCCTGCCCTGCCCTGCCCTGCCCCACCCCCACCCCTTGCGGACACCCATAACCACCGGGCACCACTGGAAGTAGTGGTTACAGAAAAAAATATTAAATTCTTGATGGTTACCGCGCGTTTGGGAGACCTTGTACTTTTTCAGTTTATTTGGCACGATCTTTTGAGCGCGCATTTTAAAACCATCACAATTTCATTCCCATCTGACACGAGTATTGGCTTGTTCGGGAAGTTTTCATCATACAGGCATGATACTATTTCTTTTATCGCTCATATTTATATAGCAAACATCAATGATTAATTGGCATACTTACTCCACCCCCCCCTCCACCGACATACACCCTGAGCTGACCACCCACCCACCTATATTTCGCGGGGCCATGGCCCCGAATTTGTATGGTCGGGCCGCCACTGTAAAAAACTGGAGGTTGTAAACGAAGTTCAATACTATGTAAGTGATCGGGATGAATGCCACTATAACCTCATATAGTGGTTATGTTTGGACATGTCGTCGTTTTCCCTTAAAACGAGCATTTCCCGGGAATATTGTACTTTCCCCACGCAAAAATGCATACTAATTAGTCAATTACGTAAAAAACTGGGGGTTTGTCAACGGGGTTCAATACCATGTAAGTGATCGGGATGAAGGCCACTTAATAACCTCATATAGTCGTTCTGTTTTGACATGTCGTCTTTTTCCCTTACAACGAGCTTTTCCCCGGGAATATTTTAGTTTCTCCCGCACAATGCATTGTAATTAGTCAATTCCGTAACAAACTTGAGGTTGTCAACGGGTCTCAATACCATGTCAGTGATCGGGATGAATGCCACTATAACCTTTCATATAGTCGTTATGTTTGGACATGTCGTCGTTTTCCCTTAAAACGAGTTTTTCCCCGGGGGAATATTGAACTTTCTCACGCACAATGCATACTAATAGTCAATTACGTAAAAAACTGGGGGTTTGTCAACGGGGTTCAATACCAGTAAGTGATCGGATGAATGCCACTATAACCTCATATAGTCGTTATGTTTGGACATGTCTCGGTTTTCCCTTAAAACGAGCTTTTCCCCGGGAATATTGTACTTTCTCACGCACAATGCATACTAATTAGTCAATTGCTTAAAAGAGTGGCGGGTGTGTCAACGGGGTTCAATACCATGTAAGTGATCGGGATGAATGCCACTATAACCTCATATAGTGGTTATGTTTGGACATGTCGTCGTTTTCTCTTAAATGAGCATTTCCCAGGGATATGGCACTTTCTCACGCACTATGCATACTAATTAGTCAATTACGTAAAAAACTGGAGGTTGTCAACGGGGTTCAATACCATGTAAGTGATCGGGATGAATGCCACTATAACCTCATATAGTGGTTATGTTTGGACAGTCGTCCTTTCCCTTAAAACGAGCATTTCCCGGGGAATATTGAACTTTCTCACGCACAATGCATACTAATTAGTCAATACCTAAAAAACTGGAGGTTGTAAACCCGGGGTTCAATACCATGTAAGTGATCGGGATGAATGCCACTATAACCTCATTCAGTCATTATGTTTGGACATGTCGTCGTTTTCCCTTAAAACGAGCATTTCCGGGAATATGTATTTCTCACGCACAATGCATACTAATTAGTAAATTTACGTAAAAATGGAGGTTGCAACGGGTCTCAATACCATGTAAGTGATTGGGATAAATGCCATAAAACCCTCATATGGGTCGTTATGTTTGGACATGTCGTCGTTTTCCCTTTAAAACGAGCATTTCCTGGGAAATTGTACTTTCTCACGCACAATGCATACTAATTAGTCAATTAACTAAAAAATGGAGGTTGTCAAGGGGGTTTCAATACCATGTCAGTGATCGGGATTAATGCCACTATAACCTCATATAGTTTTCGTTATGTTTGGACATGTCGCCCTTTTTCCCCTTTAAAACGAGCTTTTCCCGGGAATATTGTACTTTCTCACGCCCCAATGCATACTAATTAGTCAATACGTAAAAAACTGGAGGTTGTCAACGGGGTTCAATACCATGTAAGTGATCGGGAGAATGCCACTATAACCTCATATAGTCGTTATTTTTGGACATGTCGTCTTTTTCCCTTAAAAACGAGCATTTCCCGGGAATTTTGTACTTTCTCACGCACAATGCATACTAATTAGTCAATTACCTAAAACACTGGAGGTTGTCAACGGGGTTCAATACCATGTAAGTGATCGGGATGAATGCCACTATAACCTTATATAGTCGTTATGTTTGGACATGTCGTCGTTTTCCCTTAAAACGAGCATTTCCCGGGGATATGGTACTTACTCACGCACAATGCATAACTAATTAGTCAATTACGTAAAAAAACTGGATGTTGTCAACGGGGTTCAATACCATGTAAGTGATGGGGATGAATGCCACTTTAACCTCATATAGTGGTTATTTTTGGACATGTCGTGGGTTTTCCCTTAAAACGAGCTTTTCCCTGGGGATATGGTATTTTCTCACGCACAATGCATACTAATTAGTCAATTACGTAAAAAATGGGGGTTTGTCAACGGGGTTCAATCCCATGTAAGTGATCGGGATGAATGCCACTTTAACCTCATATCGTGGTTATTTTGGACATGTCGTCGTTTTCCCTTAAAACGAGCATTTCCCGGGAATTTTGAATTTTCTCACGCACAATGCATAGTAATTAGTCAATTACGAAAAAAAACTGGAGGTTGTCAACGGGTCTCAATCCCATGTCAGTGATCGGGATGAATGCCACTATAACCTCATAAGTCGTTATGTTTGGACATGTCGTCGTTTTCCCTTAAAACGAGCATTTCCCGGGAATATTGAACTTTCTCACGCACAATGCTACTAATTAGTCAATTACGTAAAAAACTGGAGGTTGTAAAACGGGGTTCAATACCATGTAAGTGATCGGGATAAATTTGCCACTAAAACCCTCATATAGTCGTTATGTTTGGAAAATGTCGTCTTTTTCCCCTTTAAAAACGAGCATTTCCCGGGAATATTGTACTTTCCCCACGCACAATGCATACTAATTAGTCAATTACCTAAAAAACTGGAGGTTGCAAGGGGGTTTCAATACCATGTAAGTGATCGGGAGAATCCCACTATAACCTCATATAGTCGTTATATTTGGACATGTCGTCGTTTCCCTTAAAACGAGCTTTTCCCCGGGGATATGGTACTTTCTCACGCACAAGCATACTAATTAGTCAATTACGTAAAAAACTGGAGGTTGTAAAACGGGTTTCAATACCAGTAAGTGATCGGGAAATGAATGCCACTTTAACCTCATATAGGGGTTTATGTTTGGACATGTCGTCGTTTCCCCTTAAAACGAGCTTTTCCCCGGGGATATGGTACTTTCTCACGCACAATGCATACTAATTAGTCAATTACGTAAAAAATGGAGGTTGTCAACGGGGTTCAATACCATGTAAGTGATCGGGATGAATGCCACTATAACCCATACAGTGGTTATGTTTGGACATGTCGTCGTTTTCCTTAAAACGGATCATTTTACGGCGAATAGTAATATTTCACATGCCACCTTGAAAAATTACCGTCATTTACTAGTGTTTTAATGATAATGTGTAGCCTTTTAGTAAATTTTTACTTTTATTCAATCAAGTTACATTTTATTGACTCAATATATTACCGCCCTGCTTGAAAAACAGCATTTGCCATTACAATCGTACCGTATTTCTGTCAATTTTAAGTCAGCGCATTTTGTTTTTATGCCGTTGGCACCACTGCACATGATCCGCGCTTCGACTTTACCCCGTTCGAGACTTCGTCGCTGTTTTCACTCCGTTTTGGGTTTGCTAGGCTAGGCCCTAGGGCTAGGCCTACCTAGCCGCCTACCTAGGTGTAGGCCTGCCTAGCCTAGGCCTGAACTCAAACAAAATGAAAATAATGTTGTAGGCCTAGTAAGCCGTGGGCCTAAACCTACGTGTGTAAGTCTGAAAAAGATATCTAGGCCTAGCCTAGTTTTCAACCACTGATTTGCTCTAGGGCCTAGGGACTAGGTAGGGCCTAGGCCTACCTAATGACTGAGGCTGCGTTCCAATGCTTCTTTGCCCTGCTAGGCACTACCGTCTAGCCACTAGCCCGCTAACTGTACCTACTTACACCTTTGGGCATACATTTTGAAGTTACCTACTGTGGCTACTCACAGCTTCCTAAACAGATAGAAAAGTCATCAACAACCCTAACAATAAACATAAACAATAAAACCCAAACCTAACCCACTTTTCACATGAAACCCTTGAAAAGAAATGCTTGACTGGATGTAAGTATTTGTATTTGCTGGTATAATCAATTTACTATCGTAATATCATCAATTCATAACACTTTAACTCCCCTAAGTAGCTTCTAGTTGTAGGTTTGTGGCTGCGAAATTTCTGGTCGCCATTTTGCTAGCAGGCTAGTAGGCTTCGTAGTGTATACTTCGCCTGCTGTCTGCTGTTTGCTGGCCGCTAGCCAAAACGGACTTGGTCGCCTGCTAAGATTCACTTCGTAAAGAGTCACACGCAGTACACTAGCGTGAAAATGAAACATTGAACGCGCCTCACTTAACCCCAAGCTAGGAGGATTAATAAATTACAAATAGGATAGAGGGTTTCTGTGACAGGGGCTAGGGCAATGGTCCAAGTAGGCAATCCCACCAGAGCGCAGACGATCGTACTTTTCGGTTGACATGCTCCAACTTTTAAACCACTGAATATTAGAGGAAAAGTAAGTTAAGGAGCGGGGGGGGGGGAAAC